>PVJD01001697.1:0-246939 GCA_004026545.1 Mormoops blainvillei | reverse complement strand
CATGCGTTCCTTGACCAGCTAAATTTGGTTGGTCAAAGGGGACCTTTCCCTATTTCCCCCTGTCATCCCCTCCCTCCTCTACTTTGCTCACTGTCAGTTTGTTCTTCACTTCAATGTCTCCAGTTACATTTTACTTGCTTGTTTATTCTGTTGATTAGTCTTCACTTATAGGTGAAATCATATGGTACTTGTCTTTCACTACCTGGCTTATTGCACCTAGCATGATGCTCTCCAGATCCATCCACACTGTCATGATTAATATGAGTTCCTTCCTCCTTTCTGCTGCATAGTGTTCCATTGTGTGAATGTACCCACTCAGTTTTGATCCACTCATTTACCGGTGGGCACCTAGGTTGCTTCCAACACTTGGCTTTACTTCATATATACATTGTAACTTAACATTTAATTTTCAGATTTTCTTTGTGTAATTAAATGATGTAAGTAATGTCATTGCATTTCATGCAACTATTATTAATTTCATATAAGTACATAATAATTTCTAATAAGATCTTTAATTTTATCGGGGGAAATGGCATCATTTTATGCACAAAAGATGGCTCTTGGGGTATACATACAGTTTTTTTTTTCCCTCTAGGAGATTAAAATCATGAAGATAAGAGGTTTAAACACTTTAACCTTAAAATTAAATTCAGCAAAGTTTAATCACAGTCTGATAATATAGAAAGCATTTCAACACTTTACAGTGTGCATAGTAAGTATTAGAAACAACTATTCTAAATGCAAAATGAAGAAGTATCAATCAATAGCAATTATTGCCCCCCCAAAAGTCAGAAAACTAAGGGGCCTCATTGGTATTGGTAAATATCCTAACTGGGAAAGCAAGTCAAAGGAATTTTAATAAGTTAGATCCTTGCCTTGTAAGACATTTTTGGGGGGATAGGTAGGAGAAGTATTACAGTTAAATAACTATAATTACTTAATTATGTAATCTCCAAAAAACTGTTCACTAAAAATGCTAAATATGTAGCTTAGTTTATTCTACAAGGTTGTAAACCTTGTCAGTGTAAGTGGCACATTTCTTAATTTTTCTACATGTCCCTGGAAAATCCAACTCAGATCTAGGAAATGGTAACTCGACAATAAATGTGTCAAGGAAACAGTCGCTGAAAAAGAAAGTGTGGAACTGATTTTAATCAGAATATATTGGTTATATGCCCAACAAATGCATTCTTATTTTTAGGGAAAAGTATATCTCCCACACTACGGACAAGCCACTTTCCACATCTCTTGCACAAACAGTTGCCTTTGAGAAACTTGGTTCTGAGAATATAGCTATAATTTGTCAACATTATTATGTTTGCCTCTATAATCCTAATAAGCATGACTGAGACTTAAAACATAAATGATCTGGTTATTATGAACATTACCCCCAAAAATGAATAGCAGTGGCATCTTATATTCGTGTAATATTTTCATTTTTTCAAAGACTGGAAGTTTTACTTCACTCTTATTTTCAATACTACCCTATAAACTAGAGAAGATCACCTTATTCCCATTTTATTATTTACTTGACTAGAACATAAAGTGGTTAAATAAAATCTCAGAGTGTCAAGGTAATTTGAAGAAACCTGGATTTCAGCCCTAGATTTACATCTGATTTCCCAGTCAAGGTCGAAACTCATTCTAATGCCATAGTAATGACAAAATTGATGCTCCCATCTCAGGAATACAGCTGGGCTGTGCTCAGTGACTGTTCCATTTGATATAAATCTAATTAGGGCATGGGATGGGATTGCCTTACTTATACCTGATGTAATTGTAAAACAAGGAGGCTAACATTTAGTGCCTAATAAAACTCTGCCTCTTTGTTTTATAACAACATCAAAGACATGGACATGAGTTACAGCAGCGTGAAAGAGTATTTCCTTCAAATGCACTCAAACTTTGAATACTGAGTGTTGTCTCAGCACCATAAAGAGTCTAGTTCCAGAGTTGCCAATTGATGAGTAGCTGTGACAAGAAACGCCACAGGATTTATTCCTGATTCCCATGTAAGTATGTTTAAGCCTAAAGTTATTTCTAAGTATATAACACAACAAACAAGCATAACTGTTAATAGCTGGCTCTAGATATCTCTTGAGAAAAAAAGATTAATGAGCTCTTGTGAGAAATTTCACCCTTACTTCCTCTCAAGGATTTTATTGGGGTTTATGTAGCAGGGGATTTCATTTTTGTTTTTTCTTTTTGTATTTCAATTACAGTTGACATTCAATGTTATTTTGTGTTAGTTTCATGTATACAGCATAGTGATTAGACATTTATATAATTTACAAAGTGATCCCCCCAGTAAGTTTAGTATTGACCCAGCACCATACAGGCTTATTATAATGTCATTGACTGGATTTCCTATGCTGTACTTTACATCTCTGTGACTATTTTGTAACTACCAATCTGTACTTCTTAATTCTTTTACTTTTTCACCCAGTCCCCCAAGTCCCTCCCATATGGCATGTAACAGTAGGGTTTTTTCTTTTAATCTCTTTCCCCATATGCATTTCTAGTCCCTCCTCTCCACAACTACCCAGTTTAATAAGGGGCCAATTTTAAGTAAAAATGATTAAATTCAGCATAAAAATACTTCTCTCAACAATATTTTAAAATTGTTTTCTCAAGTTCTTTTAATGTTCATGCTAACCAAGAATATAATACAACCCCCAGAAAACACTTAAATATATTCAGTAAAAGTATTTCAGAATTAAGACTTGAATTCTTTGATCCTAAAGTTAGTTTATGCTCTTCTCTTTAGCTAACCTGCTTTTCTCGGATGCTTTTTTTCTTCTAATTGATTCAACCAGAGAATTTCTCCGAATATTTTCAAGCTACAGCTTAATATAATTTTAAGAGGAGACATTAAAAAATGGCAAATATGACACCATACATGACAAAAATTAAGTAAAGCTTTAGCAGAAAGGTTTAGTAGAAAGGCAATAATGAATGAAAGGAACACTCTTTTCAGAAGGCCCCATTATCTGCCTGGTACCAGATGACACCTCCAGCTCTAGAGAATCATTAAATTGTCTCCATAACTTAATCTAGTGGAACGGATTGTACTGAGGCCTCTGTCTGGAATAGTTGAGAATGAGGGGTATAGAAAACTGCCTTTTCCACTCACTTCTTCTTTAACTGTGTTTTTTAAAAATTCAGATTTAAGCATTCCCAAAATCTTCCAATATAAACATATTAAAATTTGTCCACAAAATGGATTACTATTTTTTATTGAATTTCTGAGCAAAATAAAAGTGGCACCTATTTATTTAAAATAGTACAGTTAGAAGCTGTTAGCAAGGCCTTTTTCACAAGTTTTAACTTGATTTTCTAAATGTTAAATAGTTCAGAAAACTAATGAACGAAATTAAACAGCTGAGATCAATTTTTAAATTACAGCAGGTCGAAGAACAGATATGTAATACATTTTGCAGCGTTTCAGTGAGTTTACTGATTCATTTATCAATATTACTGTTACTGCAATTGAGCATCGACTGTGTATGCCAGAGACTATTTTAGGTGCTGAATATACAATAGTGAACTAAACACTCAGTGATGGAGCTTACAAACCTACTTTTAAAGATAAGTTTCTCCTGGAAGACATAGCCAAGAGTGGATGCAATAACCTTTCTTCGAGGAAAACCACTCCAAGCGGAATCAGGTTCTCAGGAATAAGAACTTAAAGGCCATGCGGCATGATCAGCACCAGGACTTAAGGCCTCCAGTTAAAAATCAAGAAGCACTGATTTATTTTTCTTATTAGTATCTTTTAAATAAAACATGATGACATAATTAATATGTCTTTTAAGCTTTGGTAACCTTGAAAGGTTAAAAAGAACATCATATTAGGTTGAAGATTGAAGCCTCGCACAATTAAATAAATATTTGGGGAAGGTACAGGGAACAGTAGAAATATAAGTAAAGCAAGTACTAAACTACTCCATTTTATTTTTCATTGTCTAGTGGAAAATTAAAATTTTAAAAGTGCACTTTCCTAGGAAGCTAAATGTGTCTTGTTATTTAAATGGCATTTAAAAATGTCCTGTGACAGAGAGGTGTCCAGAACTTCATTCAATAGGCAAGGAGGGAAACAGTCAAGATGGTCTTAAAATAAATTCTAGGGTTAAAATAAAAAGTTAGCTTACTTACACTCATTTTTAACTAAAGCACAACTTAACAGTCGAGTGCACAAATTGAAGTATACAGAATGGTTAATTTTTGCATAAGTAGATGTTCATGAAAACACCACCCAGACCTAAGATATAGAACCTTATCATCACTCCAGCAAGCCCTTGTGCTCCCTCTCAAGTACTTCCCTGTAAATGTAATCAGAATTCAAAAAATCAACTACTTGTATAAATTTAGAAAGTTCTAGAATAGCTGTAGAAAGAACTAGGTCTCAATCTAAGTTTTATAACTAACTAAAGTGTGATATATTCTACTTGGCCTCTGTCCAGAAAGAAGTAAGTGATAAATTTTATTGTTTTTTGCACTGTACTGGACTTATTACATAAGGTAAGCATACTAACCATTAAATCAGATTGGTAGTCAGGGGAAGACTTTAGAGAAGAGGTGATGTTAAAGCTGATTTTTGAAGGACACTAAAGAAAGAGTTAGCTAGAAAAAAGCTGGAGGAGGATGATATATAAACAGGAAATGTGAA
Organism: Mormoops blainvillei; assembly: GCA_004026545.1. Lineage (NCBI taxonomy): Eukaryota > Metazoa > Chordata > Mammalia > Chiroptera > Mormoopidae > Mormoops > Mormoops blainvillei. The sequence continues at coordinate 242,270 of PVJD01001697.1, read as the reverse complement.
TGAAAGAGGGGAACTGCATGTGTAAGACCAGAGGCATGGAATGGCATGATGTATTAAGGAAAATCTATTTGTGAGGCTGGAGGACAGGATTCAGGTAGGAGAGCAGTGAGAGAAAAGCTGTAGAGGTAACGAAGACACAGATCATGAGGGGCATGGGTATTAAAATAAAAATTAAACTTCAGCCCTGGCTGGGTGCCTCAGTTAGTGAAGCCTTGTCCCAGCATGTGAAAGCTGTGAGTTCGGTCCCCAGTCAGGGCACATACAAGAAACAACCAATGAGTGCATAAGCAGGTGGGACAACAGAATTGATCTCCCTCCTTCTCTCTGTCTCTCAAGGAAAAAAATATTAAACTTCCTTTTGGACATTAATAAGCCCGAGCCCAGACAGTGAAGAAGGGAAGTGCCATCACCAGGTATCTGTTTCAAGAAAAAGCACATGGTGGAGGACAGTTTAGGTATTGGAGAAGTAGAAAAGGCAAATCGAAGTGGTGAGTGCAGTCATCTGGGCCCAGAGGAAAGACAAGCTGTGGATCTAAACAGCCTATATCAGGGAACATGGAAATAAAGGAATTCACTAGGAAGATGTTAAACAGGTAAAATCTAAAAGGGCATATTGACCCATTGGAAATAGGAGGGAAATGACTGCTGGGTCCCGGATTGGACAATGATGGTCTCCTGCACTGAGGTAAGGTATACTTTTCATTATATTTGGAGAAATGATGATGAGTTCAATTTTAGACATCGTAAGCTCCAGTGCCTATTGGAAAAATTGAGATGCGCGGAAAGCATTTTGATAACAGCAGCTAAAACTTCTTGAATAGCTACTGTATGGCCAAGTTCCTTCTAAGGAATCACACTGCATAGTTGAAACTAATATAATATTGTATATCAACTGGAATGAAAAAATAAATTAAAAAAAGAAGAACTTGGGACATGCAGGAAGAAATACGGGCCAATAGTCTGAAAAGTCTAGAGTTAGTTTCAAACTGACACCTGGTAATGGTGGTTTTAGTAGCCTCGGTTAACAGAGTTCATGTTTGCATTTTTAAAATGAAGGATCCCCTTTTCTTTTGGCAGGAAGGTGGCAAGATGGCAGTGCCCATTTCCAAGAAGAGGACGGTAAAAAAATACATAAACAAATAAAATGAAGGATCCAAGAAATCTAACTTAAATTTATACAACAACAGACTTCAAAAATAAAGGAAAATTTGACTGTTTCTGGGCTAGAACTATGGAGAATGATAATGTCTTAAACTTAGTTTGCAATGGAAAAACGAGAATTGACTAGATTACAAAAATTTGCAGACCTGACAAGATACTATAATGAACAGGCGATAGCCATCTATAGCCAAAGTTGAGAACTTTTTCTTTAAAAGAACATTTATAGCAGGGAGTGGAAAATGAAATTTAATTTTAGAAGAAGGGCATTTGGGATTTGGAGATTATTTAGTCATTTAACAAATAGATAATGAGCCTCTACATGCTAGAGACTCTCTGTGCTAGACACCATCCCCTTACACTGACCCTTTTAAAGTCAGAAATCTTGTTCTCCTCTAAACCCATATTCCTCTTTTCCTCCTTTAAGTTTCTGCCAGTGTTGGGCTACTTTCTTTATATAATACTAAATCCTACCCAGCTCTCACATCCCACCTCCTCCCCAAAGCATCTCTGATAATTAGGAAGTCTAATGCTCCTTCTTTTTAACTATATTTACTTAGTGCAATCATCAATGTTGGGGTCATCCTTCCTTCACCAAAGAACTTCATATTTTGTTGGTTGGAAAATTAAGGGCAGGGTGGAGAGGATAAAGGGAAGAAAAAATTGAGACAACTGTAATAGCATAATCAATAAAATATACAAAAAAAAAGAAAAGAAAAGTAAGGGCTAAACATACTATCCCAGTATAAGTCGATAGGAAGGGAAATTTTTTTAGCAAATGAAAAAGTTCAATTCAGTATTCTTTTCAATAGTGGCTTATTCCTACATCCCATATGTTAGCATATAAATATATCCTCTCATCAAGTTTCTTGGAGAGAAAGAAGTATTTGTGAAATTGAAAGTTTTAATTTTATTAACATCCATGATATATTCTCACTAGGAAAAAAATTATAAGGCAGCTTTTATTATAATAAAATAAATGGTAAGTGTTATGAAGGAAATACCATTCAATGTGAGAGTATCCGACCTAAATTGGATGGTCAAGGAAAACAGGTTAAAAGTCGCTATGTAGAGTTACTTTCAGCAACTTGGGTCATTCATTTTCTGCTCAAATCTTCAGAGAACTGGCATGTGTTATTATTAACTAAATATCTGTTTCTCCAAATATATGGACCATATCCTAAGAATCCCGAAACACCAATTTAAAAAGAACCTATGCACCCCAATGTTCACAGCAGTGCAATTTACAATAGCCAAGTGCTGGAAACAGCCCAAGTGCCTACCAGCAAATGAGAGGATCAAATATGGTACATTTACACAATGGAATACCACACAGCAGAGGAAAGAAGGAACTCCTACCCTTCATGACAGCATGGATGGAACTGGATAGCACTGTGCTAAGTGAAATAAGCCAGGCGGTGAAAGACAAATACCATATGATCTCACCTAGAAGTGGAACCTAGTCAACAAAATGAACAAATGAGCAAAATAGAACCAGAGACTTGGAAATAAAGAACAAACTGACAGTGACCGGGGGGTGGGGGGGTGAAGGAGGAGGATAACAAGGGAAAGAAGGGGAAGGGGCAAGAAAAGGAATGTGAATAGAGGACTCATGGGCACGGACAGTGGGGGGGACTGACTGTGGGACTGGCGGGGACGGAGTAGGGGTGAGCAATGGGGAAAGGAGGGATAACTGCAACTAAACAACAATAAAAAAAGGAAATGTAGACAAAAGCACTATACACAAGTAAGCATGAGACGACTCTGCACTCCTAATGCATAATCACAATTTTCACGATGCCAAGGCTCAGATTTGTTCTAAAAAACACTTAAGTGAATTCTTATTTTTGTTTAATTTTGGGTCTCTTTTCCAGAATTTTTTTAACTATAGCAGACTGACTGGCTTTAACAAAGCAGGGATGGGTCTATTGTTCCCATTACTTCAAAAGTTTCCTTGTACAGAGTGCTGAAAAGTTAATACCTCCAGAGAAAACTAATCAGGAGCACAGCTGTTCAATAGGAACGAGGCACTATGGAAAGCAGAGACCTAGGGAAGACGGCGGCCAGAAAATTTTCCAATATTGGATGATTTTCCAATAGAGCACTGAGAAAATGAGGCCAAGTGCATTTGGTGTACGGGTCTCATGTCACTTAGGACGCTATATCCCCAGAATGATGTGCCCACAATGGTGAGGACTTAAGACTTGGTCTTGTGGGTACCAGTTTGTCACTGTGGAACTAAGTATTGATTAAAAAGTGGAGGTAGATGTTATCATATTTGACACCTGTCTTTTGTAACCAGCAAGGTACAGGGATACTGGGGGCTTGACGAAGAGCCAAATCTTTAAGCTGACAACATTCTGCATTCCCCTCCCCCCAGTCCAAATCGGAGCTCTGTGGCCCACACGGAACTGGGCATTACGGGGATGAGCCTGGGAGAAGGCTCCCATGGGACCATCCGGTCAAACACAGCTGCAGAAAACAAGCCTCCGCATCTGGAAAAAGGCTGTGATAGAGAACTGGAAGGGCTTCCAAGAGAAACGGTGAATTCCTCTCTAGAAACACTCGATACAGGCCGAGCACACAGCAGGGCCGCCCCAACGCAAGGCAGGGCGCACAGGCCCTTCCAGTGATGACTGATGCAGCTTGTTCTCCCACATCACAGCGGGTGAAATGAGCCATTCGAGTCGTATAATTATTTCCATGGATGTATCTTTGTGCATTTTTTTTGTAAATTAAGATTTTCTGACACAAAATTGGCCCCACATAGCTCCTGTGAATGTCAACACGATTCAAAGACTGGAAAGTGGGGAGTAATCAGTATAAGCCGGTTCTGTTGCTTAAATTCATCCCTGTCCTCAGTTAACATCAGGTCAGCATCAAATGATCTATAATTCCCTTTCCAGACCAACCACATAGTTTTCTTTCTTTCTTTCTTTCTTTTTTTTTTTTACCAACTTGAAGTAGAGGTAAAAAGTAAAGACAACTAAAAGTAAAAATGCCATCATGTCCCTCGAAATGAAAACAGATAATAAAGAGCATTTGCCAAGACAAAGGCATACTCTTTTTTGGTCAAAATTTTGTTTGGGTGGGGGGCAGACTGTGATGGTAGCACAGGAAGATCCTGAACTCATCTCCTCCCAAGGACACACTGAATCTATAGCTTTACAGGGAACAAATCCCTCAGAAAAAGACCAGAAAACTAGCAGAGCAGCTCCTTGACAACAAATAATGAAAGTGCCACATCCAGATGAGTAGGAGAGGCAGAGACATGGCCTTGCCCAAAACTCTATCTCAGCCTGGAGACCCACAAGCAGGAGGGATCTCACAAATCCAGAGCTTCTTCCTGAGGCGCAAGGGGTTTGTGCTGCAAATGAGGCACCCCGACCTTGGGTACCTGCACTGGACAGGTTGGCCTTACAAGGAATATCAAAGGGACTTTGTTAAGCTTAAAAGGCAGGGCACTAATCAATAACAAAAAGTATATACAAAGTATAAATCTCACTGGTAAAGGTAAATACATAGTAAAGGTAGTGGATTAATCACTTATAAAGATAGTATAAAGGTAAAAGACAAAAAGTAAAAATAATGATCACTATAATAATTAATTAAGGAATACACAAACTAAAAAAATGTAAAATGTGACATTAAAAATAAAACAAGGGGGAGGGTGTAGAAATGCAGAGTTTTAGAATGCTTCCAAACCTAAGTTGCCGCCAGCTTAAAATAGACTACTGGTATGTAATTATATATACTTATATGTAAGCCTCATCATAACCACAAAAACAAAAACCCATTGTATGGTAGATATGCAAAGAATAATGACAAAGGGATCTAAGCATAACACTAAAGAAAGCTATTAAACCACAAGACAAGAAAGCAAGACAAGAAAGGAACAGCAAGGAATGACAAAATCAAAACAAAGAGTGGCTGCATGGATCAAAAAACAAGATCCATCTACACGCCGTCTACAGGAGAATCACTTCAGAGGTTAGGACTGAGACAGAAAGTGAAGGGATGAAAAGAGATGTTCCATGCAAGTGAAAATCGAAAGGAAGCTGGGTTAGCTATGCTTGTATCAGACAAAACAGACTTTAAAACAAAGACTGTAATAAAAGACAAAGCAGTGAATTACATAATGATAAAGGGGTCAATCCACCACTAGGACATAACATTTGGAAATATTTATGCACCCAACATAGGAGCACCTAAATATATAAAGAAAATATTAACAGAACTAAAGGGAGAAATTGACAGCATACGATATTAGTGGGGCACTTTAATACCCCACTTACATCAATGGATACACCATCCTGACAGAAAGTCAATAAGGAAACATCCTTAAATAACACACTAGTCAGATGCTCTTAATAGATATATGCAGAACACTCCATCTAAAAAAAGAAGAATACACGTTTTTTTCAAGTGCCCATGGAAAACCCTCCATGATAGACCATACGTTAGCCAAAAAAACATAACAAATCATTAGGTTGTACACCTGAAACTATTATAATGTATGTGTCAACTATATCTCAAGAAAAATAATTTTCAAGCCAACAAAATACATCTGAAAGCTAAATGCAACCAATATGCTAGCAATTATAGTCTTTGCTGTAGAGATGTGGAAGTTTAGTCATTGTTCATGTCTCCCACCCCAAGTTCTTCTCTTCTGTGTCCCAAAGCATCTCTAAGAAACCATCTTATAGTTCACTTTTACCATTACTGTAGCAAAGTGATGTCACCACATGAATCCTGAAGAATGTCAAATATAAAGTAATTAGGTAACCACTTACTCATTGGCATAGTCTTACTGGTCCGACAATCAAGTACTAAAGTATGTCCAGTTCATGTGATTTCCATCATCACACAAACACCTGGAATTGCTAAAGTTTGTGCCTATTTTGACCCAAATCTGTTGAAATGTTTCTCTCTGCCTACAAACATCACTACAATTGTATTTCAAAAACATAGCAATAAAGCAGGAAGCCTAGAGTGTAAACTATTCTAGAGGTGAAACTATTTCTTAGAATTTATCTTTGAATCCAAAACACTTAGCACCATATACGTAGTCAATACTTACTGTAAGTTAGTGGAATTGGTTTAAATATTAAGTTTAAAATTTCCTCAGAAACAGTCCCTGACACAAGGAATTAAAAGTAAATTTATTTAAGAAATGATCTTAGGAAGCACAAAAAGATAATGAAAAGGGAAGAAAAAGGAGACAATCCAGATGACCACTGTGGTGGGCAACTGGGCTCAGGCCTTCTGGGGACCTCTGGGAGGCCCTGTGGAACACGACTTAGAATGGTCAGATCTGAAGTGCTTATGTATCAGCTCCCAACTGTCGGGGTTGTTCCTGGGAACATTCACACCCAGCACTTCTGGTTTGACTGCATATGAGAGAAACTCACTCCATCAGCCAGAGAAGGCTCTCAGGCTGAGTCTTAAGTATTTGCAGAGAAGGGGCTTTGGAGAGAATAAATGCTTTAATATGGAATCCTTGTGCCTTCAAATCTCTAATATACACAAAAACATTCATGAACACTGGTGAAAGAGAAACTGGGATAGCCTACAAATTGTGACCCATGCTTCAAGGGACACTATGTGGAGTGAGAAATCATCTGGTCTACCAACCATGAAAAACTACCTTCATATAAAATATCTGAAAATAATGTGTAAAAACCAAAACAACAATGAAAATAATACATAAAAGTGACACAAACATTTTTAAATAGATAGCTAAGATTGCAGAAAAAGGATGGGAGTTCTCCAGGAGCCAAAATGAAGAGAAAGCCCAGAAACAGAGGGAAGCCAACACTGAATCTGTGTCTGCCCCCCAAAAATGTGTCTGTCTTCCTGATCTAGAACTCAGGTTTCAATAACTGTGTGGAAGTCTGGCAACTGTATCCTGTGCAGTGCAGATGAGAAATTGATCCCTTCATGAAGTTAGGACCTTGAAAGAGTGATATCCACAATTAAAAAAAAAAAAAAAGTTGATGAGAAAAAATACACACTGTTCAACAAAAGTGGAAGACAAAGAAACTTATCTAACAACCTGGCCTCTGGAGACAATGTCTTTCCTGAGAATTAGTATGTGACCTGATGTCACACAGTTTGGGGCCCAAATGTATATTACCTTCATTATCCAGGAAATCTGAAGCCTAGAAATTACACTAAAGTGGGCCTTGATTGGGAACACCTGGGGCATATTGGCAGACGAAAATGTAACTTCTCTCTGGAGGGAGTCACACCCTCAATTCAGGTTTCATAGCATTTCTAAAGATTGAGCTCATAATCCAAACTTTAAAAATACAAGGAGATAAACCACAATAAGGGAAAGTCAGTAGAAAGGGAAAAAAAACCCCAGCAGAATGATACCCCCAAATATATTAGATTTAGAAAATATAAGATACAGAAAGTAAGATGTGTCATTTGTTTAAAGAAATAAAAGAGGGAATCTAAAACATGAGCAAGAAAAAATACGTTGTAAAAAAGTCAGGCCCCCTTTCACCATGTGAGGTTACAGTGGAAAGGCAGCCACCTGTGAACTGGGATATTGGCCCTCACCAGACATCAGATCTGTAGTTGCTTTCATCCTGGACTTTCCTACTTTTGGAAGTGTGGTCTCAAGTGACCCTTGCCCTTTCTTACACATCCTACAGTGATGACAACCAAGGAGTGGTGGTTGTTGGCTGATAGACACTGAAGTCAGAACGATCAATAAAAATGAAGAACCAGAGTCAACATCCTGATGTCTTTCCTGCCATCACTTCCAATGTAGCCTTTTTCATGCCCCCAGCTTGTGGTATAGAAGAGAAAACACAGGTGGAGCTCAGCAGCCCATGGAGAATTGCACCCATCCCTAGTCGTTTCCCTGAACCCCAACAGAAATCGACACCTAAATCACTCTAAAGGGGATTTGCTTCCAAAACTGGCCCTCTCACCAGGGAGATTAAGAAAGAATAACCAGGAACGGGACTCACACATTCAGTTAGTCAGTGCCACCTGCCGTTGGAACATTGACACAAATCCTACCACTTTTACAGGAAAATCTAGCGGAAACTATTCAGAAGAAAATTAATGAAACCATCAAATATTGGGCATTGGTTAAATAGTTTTTAGAGGGAGTAGTCAGGGATTATAAGATGAAAATCTACACCTTAGTGTATTTATACTCTAGGTAAGAAGACAAGAAGTACAACTATAAATTAAAATTGACTCCATGTCATTAATAGTTGAAGTTTATATGCATGGAAATACTTGCCAGTAAACACAGGACATAGTGATTATCATAAACAGAAAACAGTCTATGAGATGAACATAGAATGACTGCTGTGATCCTTCTAAACTCTGATGTGCCTTGAATGAAACACAAACATGGCACAGCTGTCCATTTATTTGTGACTCCTTCAATATATAGTTTTCAGTGCACAGATCTTTTGCCTCCTTGGTGAAACTTATGCCTAAGTATTTTATCCTTTTTGATGCTATTATAAAGGGGATTGTTTTCTTAATTTCCCTTTCAGATAGTTCACTGGTAATGTTCAGAAATGCAACTGAGTTTTGTATATTGATTTTGTATTCTGCAACAAAAATGAATCAGTTTATTAGTTCTAATGGTTTTCTTGGTGGTCTTTAGAATTTTCCAGGCTCAACATCATGCCATCTACAAACAGAGAGAATTTCACTTCTTCCTTTCCAATTCAGATGCCTTTTTATTTTCTTGCCTAATTGCTCTAGCAAGAACTTTCAGTATTATTTTGAATAAAAGTGGTGAGAGTGTGCAATAAATACATAAATAATCAGAAAGGTTTGTAAAAGAGCCAAATAGAAGTTCTTAAAATAAAATATTTGTTGAAATAAAAAAATAATGGTTAGATTTAAAAACACATTTAAAAATAGCTTAGAGAGGACCCATGAACTGGATGAAAGGCCTGAAGATATTACTTAAAATGTATCACAGAGAAATAAAAAGATGAAAAATATGCATGATAGCTGCAAAACAAAATAGAGAAAATGGGGGAAAGGAAATTTATTTAAAAAAGAAATGCAATTTTTCTAAAATTAACAAAATATATGAATCTTCATATTCAGTAAACACAACGATTCCCATACAGGTCCACGAAAAGAATCCCCTGGCTAGATCAGAGGAAAACTACAAATTAACAAAGAAAAAAAATAACTGGTATAGGTAGCAAAAAAAAATTACCTAACAAGAAATTGTATTTCAACTGATAGCAGATTTTTAAGCACCAACAGTTGCTTTTCTTAGAGAAAAGGAGAAAAATAACAATCAACCGAGGATTTTATATATAGCTAATACATGATGACTGGAAAAGAACGTCAATGAAGAGAGCAAAAAGCGCAAAGTGTAGCTAAGGCTTTCATTCAATAAAAGTGTAGAATACCTATACATACTGCCAGTTCAGCTCCAAACAATGATTAGCCATGCACTCTAAGTCCAGCATCATGCTACAAACTGTGGAGAGGACAAAGTTAAATGACACATAGTACATCTCAAAAAAATGTGTCATTCTTAGAAAGAAAAATTGTACATTTTATTAATTAAGAGGGTCCTTTTCACTCTTTACTTTAGTAGAGCCTTGGTCAAGATGACATAGTAAAAGGATAGAATATGGCATTGCCATCCCTGGATTCAAATCTTGGCTGAACAGTTTGTAAGTATAAATAGGGATAGTATTTTGCCTTGCCTACAGAATGGGTTGAAATGACAGTGCGTGAGAACTGCAAAGCTCATACACATTGTTGTTCAGAATTGCATCTCAACATAACTGCCTAACCATTCTGACTCTGCTAGGCCACTCCTCACAGCCCCATCCAACTCTACCCTTCCATCCTTCCGTTTGCCTACTTACCCTCTTGCCTGTTCAGAACTCCCATCAGAGGTTACCTCCCCCCAGTAGCTATTCCTGGCCCCAACCCCACCCTCAGAAAAAAGACATTTTAATGTGTTCCCATGCCTAGTACACACCCAAATTATACTATTTATCACATTACATTGTAATTCTGTATTTACTTGTTCTCGTCACCTGATGGATTATGAACTCTGAGATGACAGAAACTACCTAACGCATTTTTAAATCCCAGTACTGAGACTTTCCTTGTAGTGGTGTTGGATTTATTTTTTTGTTACCAGTCTTCTTCATAACCAGTAGAACACCAGCCAAGTTAGGAATAGTTTGTGATCCTAAAAGAGAATGGATGATGATCCTTTACCGGACTGACTCTTGGCTTTCCTCAAGTCTTTAGCAATATGTGCTAACCTCACTACAGCCAGAGGGAATACGAAAGTGCGAGGGTCATTATAAACTCATGAAAAAGGCTAAGTGCCTAAGAGACTTGCCTCACTAAGGAGAAACATCTCTTCATTTGCAATATAAACACTATCAATTTCAGCAAGCCGAAAACTGGGAGTGGAGGGATGAAGCCGAAGCTGATGAGAAGGAAGCAAGGCTGGGTTCTCATGACATGCGCAGCGCCCTGAGACTGTCATCCCACTGAGTGGCTACTCCCTTTGTAGACCCGAAAATTAAGGACCACATTAAATAAACCAAGTATTGTCCATATTGAACTTGTTCTTTTACCCAATTCCATCTTTAAAATTTCTTCTCCAGCAAAAAGATACTTGTAAAAAAATTTCAAATTGGAGGTGAATAGATATGCCGCCTACCTATTCCTTGATTTGCCACTGAAGATAGTAAAACACGTAGTTTTCGCAAAGCTATTACCACTCAATGCTTGGAAGTAGCACGATAAATGGATATTTTATATGGTACAAATGTGCTACATGTTATGTAAATAGATTCTTGGAAATTTGCTGCAATTAATAATCATTTTTCTAGATAGTTGAAAGTACTTTTTCAAATAATGCTTGAAAAACTGGCAGCTGCATAATGTTAAAATAATCGTTTTTTATCTGATGTGTCTGCTTCCTGAGCAGTAGAATTGTCTTCAGTGAAAAGCTGCCGATGAGCGATGATTTGTTAAATGACCAATGGCAGTCCCCTTCATAGCTGAAGGAGCACTAGGGGGCGTGGCCTGTTGCCACTTGCCTTCCTGCGCTCAGTGAACGCAGGATCTAAGGTAAGTGTCTCAGCAAACAGCGTTTGGTTGGCTAGGGTCCGAGTTTAAGTTTTGCAGGACTATTTGAACAGAAGCATAATCATTCCATAGTCATAAAATAATCTAAATTATTTTACATAAGTTCAAAAGAGTTCACAGCCATCACAGTTGTCCTACAATAACCATTATAGGATAGTAAGAAAGTCAAGGTTAACATTAAAAGTATGACCACTTTTCAATTCTTGGCAATTTAGAAGACAAACTTTAAAGGGTCTTTTATTGTTAAAGGGGTCTTTCAGGACGATAGGCCTGGGTGTCCTAGAAGTATAAAACTAGAAGTTTATCATGAAATAGAAACTGTTGTCAGATATTCAATTAAGCAGTATATGTCCCTAAAATAAAATATCCCAATATACTCTATTGGATTGATTTTTGTAGACAGACATTGGAAATGGTTTTATAATTAGAAAAATGTGCTAGCTGTAATGAGTCAAAATATTGGAAAAAGTTGTTTTTCCCACCTTTTTATTTTTTTAGACAAAAGCTGACTATAAACTACACAGCCTTCCCCCAAATATAGCTCGGCACAGTTAAGAAAGCATCTCTGGTATGTAACGAATCACACACAATTTTTCTGCTTTGGAACAAAAAAATCAGTATTTACGTGTCATTGCTAAAAATTCTGTCAGCAAAGTGATTTTCACTCTCTGCCCAGCCACAACTTTCTAGCAAAGTGATGCTGTTTATTATACTGTTTCTTCCTTCTTAAAATGAATCTTAATGTTTTTCTCCTAAATAAATATAGAAAGAGGGAGTTTCTTTAATAATAGCTTCTGAACAAACTGAGATACAGAGGACAGGAATAAATCAATAAATCAATTCCATGCAAAGTGTCTTTAAAATAAAATCTAAAATTATGATTATTCAATTTATTATTATTGAGAGTAGCTGGGGAAAGGATGCATGGACTTCTCAATGCTATTTTTGTAACTTCTACGTTAATCTAAAATTGTTTCAAAATAAATAGCTAAAACAATACCAAATTATGTTCTTTGCCTACCCTGTCCTGTATCCTATGTGTGAAAGTCCTGAGTGAGTAGAGATTGTACCTTTTGTCATTGATCGTTCCTAATGCTTTGCTGGGGCACTGGGGTTTAGAGTTCGAACATTTAGGATGCTACAGTCCTGTAGCTGTTGAATAGAGGAGAGGGTACCACATGAGTAACAGGCAAAATAATACCTTTAGTCACTTGCCAGAGGAAAAAGTAACTATAATCAGTATTGACAGGATTATTAGTTAGCGTCAGGAATTCCACCAGCAGGATTACTATGGAAAGTAAGGAGTCACCCCAGGGCCAGCTGGGAGAAAACTGCAGGAAACCTTAGGAATGAAGAATTCCGTCTAACCCACAGGCGGGTCTGAACTGTGGCCTTTCTTCACCCATATTTGCACCTGAGCAAATTTACCTTCACTGGAATTTTGAGCTATACACAAAACCAAGCAAACACAAGTTTAACGCACATAAATACATTACATCTGTCTGGGACAGAAAGAAAATAATAAATGTTTACCTCAGACTTTGAAGTGCTTTCCTAAGAATTCTGAAAGTAAGTAGCAGTTTCTTATCCTTCCTCCTCCTCAGTCAGTTCCATCATTTCTTAATAATGAAAGCCATGTACAGCTATCCTGTATCCCGAGCCCTATACCTTTTTAAAGAGTCATTCAGGGTCCCTATGTGAACGAGCTGGCATGCTCAAACCAGGATTACTCGAGGATTACTCTTTAGAAAGAGACTACGTATGAAGAGGCGGAAGGGCGCGGGGAACCGCACAGATGCAGTAACTCGGTACCTCAGAGCTATGTCTATCAGAGGATCTATGACTACTTCCAGGCATAAAAGAGGCATGAGCGGACCAGAACCAGGGGGACCAAGCATCATATCAGATGGCCACCTTTGAGAGAGGGATGCAGCAACCATCTAAAGTAAGATTTTAGGGAGAACACCCTGAACCACTGTCGACGCTCCCATTGGTGGAAAGCATCCAGAAGACAGAAGTCCAGAGTCTATTGACTACTCTGAACTGTCGGGCCTCCAGGGGTTTGAGGTCTCTCCAGAGCACAGGGAGAAGCCAGGTGTGGAAGGGAAGAGGCAGACCTGGAGAGGTGAGGGGAAGCTGTAGAGCATAACTTTGACATCATATGAACAGCGTGCTAAATCCATTGTTGTTTTCGTAGTAGTAGACATGAAGAGAGTAATTTAAATTCCCACGTGCAAAGAAAAAGTAATACAGAATTTATGCTTTGTTATTTACATGTGGGTGTTTCCTAGCATATTTATAATCTCAGTCACTTGTGTAACTTCCAAGTCATCATTTAATATGTTTTGGGGAAAACATTTTGAAATTATTCAGAAGAAGGCAAATTAGTGAAGATATATCAAATTATATTTAAAGCGTATATAATTGATTGCAAAAACAAAGAAATGATTTTGAATTTTTAAAAATTATCTGACTCATTAAGCTCTGACATTACCATGAAGAATCAGGGATTTCCTGAATATATCCTATTTTGACAAAACATCCATTCTCATATATCATATCCTAAGGAGGCAGAAGATGGAGAACCAAGCCATGAATTAAAGATTTAAAGACTGGATTCCCAATCGTATCTTATTCCCACAGAAATGAGGCATGCCAATTAATACTGCTTTTTACATTTGTGAATACAAACCAGCCTCTCAGAAAAAGAAAAATCATGAGAGTCATTTGCTTCTTAAATATTTGCTATTTAGTAATTGGGCCCATAACGAGAACCCCCAAATATACTCACTCAGTCCCCACATGAATCCGTATGGTCATATTTTCAAAACCACCAATAGCCACAAATAAACACAAGCATCTTCTTGTTTTATTTTCTTTGAAACATTTTGCCTTTTCTCCAGATAAAATATTTGAAATAAACTAATATAGCCGAGGTCATTGCCCTGCCCAGCACTGGGTCTCCAAAGGGAAGATCAATAAATGCATGACGAATGACTAAATGGATACCCGTGGCATTCCTCAAGCCTAAGTTCCCCTACCCTTGACGGCTCACATCTCACAACCAAGGACTTGAAAATTCAGTATGTGAGGGGCTGGGAAATCCCACAGCTCGCACCGACTGCATTGCCCTGCCACCCTATGAGTCCAAGGACTGCGCTTAAAGCTTAAAACGCAGGAGGGTGGTAGGAAAAAGATCAAATGGCCATGGAATGCAGAAAAGCCCGGGGCTAGACGGCGATGAGCCAGAAAACATCGAAACCTGCACCAGAAACTCTGCCCAGCTGAAAACTGTGAGACTTCATTCTGGCTACTAGTTAATGCGAAAGGCAATAAATTCAACACAAAAACCACAATTTGTACTCTTTCATCAGGATCTCCTCAAAAATATGTGCAGAAAGGATCGCTAAAATGCTTCTAGGCTTGCCTGGGAAGAAAAAAATATATATATTTGGATCCTGTTCAAATCTAGCACTGAACACACTTGTTCCCAACACCTGGGGAGGTGAACCTGAGGAAACTGTTGTTGTGACAACTAAGTGTCACCGAACTTCAAGGAGAACTCAGGAAGAAAAGTCTAAATATGTGGCTGAAATACTATCTGGGTGCTGTGGTTTGAAGTGGCCTCAGGAGGCCCTGGCTCATATCAACAGATCCCTAGGGCTGAGAACTTGGGTGTGAATTACAAACTCATATTGGAGAGGTCCTGGAGGTCTGACTGTATCAAATATTTTCAGACTCCTAACCATGCAGTGAGAACGTCAGAGTGGAAGAGCTAACGAGGGGAGGTGACTGGACTCCCAGACGAATAAGACGGGTACGTGGCTGCCTATCAGGGAATCAAAATGATTTCCCAAATGGAAAGGATTCCCTAAGTCTGGCAAGACTTGAAAACTGGAGCCAAAATTTCCCCAATTTCATGTTTTGGGCAGGCAAGGCACGATCCTAAAAAGAAACAGCCAGAATCTCACTGCCACCTCCCCAGGCCGGGATTGCTCTTGCCGCCCGGGTGGCTGGTTTCGGGCTGCACGCCTCTCCGGGTGTCTGGTGCACAGGGGCAGCGCACGGCTGCGCGCTCTGGGGGGCACGGACGAGACTCGGCTGGCACCTCCCAGCAGCAGCCGCTGCCCTCGGAGGGGCAGAGCTTGGGGGGTAAGGCAGTGTGAACCACTTTTCTGTTTCCACATCTCTGTTATTTTGATGAAGTGAAGTTTGATTAAAATGAACATTCATGGACAATGATTAATTTTTCAATGACGTAATGAAAGTGCCACCTGAGCGGGGAATGAGAGAAGTTCTATCCCTTTCACCATGAAATGGTGAAATTGTAGATTAGTTATGTTCATATAACTGTAGGTCTTTTTGTGCATCTGCTGGCAGGATTGCGACCTTCTCCCGATCACCCAACCCCTAAGTCACTTCTCTTCCAGCAACACACAAAGAATAAATAAGAAAGTTTAAGAAAAGTTCCCCTAATATCTAGAGATAACGCTGATCAGAAAACCCATCAACACTACTACACTTCTGCACTAAGGAGTGAATCTCGAAGCAGGTCCTAATGGAAATGAGCTAGTGTTCCAGTCTACAATTAGGCACGCTTAAGCTTCAGAGATAATCACCATGGGGGTTTTAACTCTCGGTGGCCAATTAGCTTAGCTATTGAGTTCCAGAGAGACCAAAGTCATGGTTTCAGTACTTTATAAACCAAATCTGGATTTGATTAATTCCACAGCTACAGACTACACTAGCAATTTCACAAATTGTAGCAAAGACATGGACAAACTCACAGCGATTAATTCCCCTAAACAGAAAACAACTGAACAAGCCTAGATTGGTGGTCAAAAATCTTAGATTGCGATTCTGGTTTCTGGATCCCAGCTCTATGGCCTTGGACAAGTCACTTAATTTATCAGAGGCTCAGTGACCTCACCTGCAAAATAAATATTTAAGAAATCTGTTTTACAGGATTGTTATGAAGATCAAGAGAGTCATGTATATAAAAACACTTGGTAAAATGTGCTCTACTATCCAACAGTTGGTGTGTAAAAATAATTATTATTGAGGAACCAGCTCACTTAACATTAGCATGAAAAATATATTTGCATAAAATACCACTCTACTTGTATATTTGTTGAACGAAAGGAAGAATGGATGAAGGAATAAAATGATTGTTCTACACTTTCAAGCAGAGAATTCCTCTGTGAGTCAACTGACTAGCCCAGCGGTTTCCAAGAGGTGTTTTTGCAGAAGACCTGGGATCTTCGAAGGGGCAGCTGCTCAGAGCAAAGGGAAGACAAATGGAGCCCAGAACTCTCTCCTGACTTCAAACAGAGCATCTCTTGGCATGAGCAGGGCTTTCAAACTTGCTAACATCTATCTATGAGAAAGAGATTTGGCTCACCCAGAGTTACCTGGTGTGTCTCTATAGTCGGATCCCAGCTAGTCGCTCTCTGCTGCACCCTAGCATTTCTTTGGCATGTATCTCTTAAAATTTAAGGGGACATATCATTGATGTCATAGTTCATCAAACACCCTAAATCTCAGGCAGGTCTAAATCTGGTCATCAAAGTGGAGGATAAGTACCCTAATGTCTCCAAAGGCTTGACTTTGACTCAGTAGTTGAAGCCAAATATTATCTGACAAGCTTTGGAAGGACAAATGGAAGAGCTTTAACCATTGCTTGCTTTTCCAGCTACCTCCTTATATGAAGTCACATGTGGTCAATAAGCTCTGTCAGGAGGCCAACTGATACAGTGGGAAGAACACTTAAACTGGGAGTCAAGAGATGAAATCTCAGTCACCATACTGCAACCATCTCATGCTGGAGTCTTTGGCAAAACTCTAAACCTCTAGGTCATTTTGAAACGTTGAACTGAGGATCTCCTCAGAGCCTCTGCTTGCGGAAGTTCTATGATCTATGAATCCATGACAATATTTAAGGAGATTTCTCTGACATAAGCCTCTAGAGGAGCATACCTGTTGCAAGGTTTAATTTAGCCCCATACACTGTGCAGAACATTAAATGGGCTAAGACTTCATGGGCGACATAGAAACACTCCGGTGCCTGGCTCAAAGATGTATCATGATGGCTGCAGCTTACTGTGCTAGAACAACCATCCTTAGAATGTGGAACACAACGGTTTCTCATTTGCTCATATAGTTCTTAAGAATGGCTTGCTTCTTAAAGGAAAGTTGGACAGTAGGATAGTGTCCTACTATGCACATTTCTCATATAAAAAATAGGGTGGTATGAAAACTCCAGGATGTTCTCCTTAAACTGATACATAGATTTTTATTAAAAATGAAATTTAGCATGGGAGATACAGGGAAATTACACAGATTAACTTATTCTTCTCAAGGGCAATGATTCCAAGCCAACTGCAATAATCATTATAAATAAAGACTCTGCTTTGCTCTGTGCTTTATCTGGGCCCTAAGGAAAACCTTCGTCTATTTATATTCAGCCCGCTCCTATCGTTTTGTTTACTTAGACTTAGATACAACAGTCCTTCGCTTGCTCGTTACTACCATCGCTCACAAGTCTGCTTGTGAAGCCAGACTGACCTCAGAAACTCAAACTTCATCCATTCATTAATCTTTTGGCGCCACATTCTGGGAGGTCAGTATCTGGCCGCTGTCTCCGGTTTCATGTGATATGCAATATTTATATCACGTGAATTTGATCTAAATAACCCAGTCCTGGAAATCAGCCTAAAAATGTCATTTGGCTTACAAAAATACTACTTGGCCTGCCGAATACGCACTGGCCAGCACACAGGAACCAGCATTCCCTTTGCCTTTGTCCTCCCTCCCCAGTCCTACAGAGCCGAAACCTTGGGAGAAAGAAGTAAGTAGCATTCTCTGTGAAGTGTGTTTCAGGTGCTAGCTTTTTATTCCAAAGGAACATTCTCTCCTCACAGCCTGCCACGATTCTGTTCTATTTTGCATTCTTTTGTGCCTCAAAGGTTTTAGGCTCTTCAGAAATTTCTCCTTAAAATTCAGGTGCCTGAAGACAGGGGTGAGAACTGGGGGTAGGTAGATCATTGTAAGTGCTTAAGAGTTGAAGAATTGAAGAATCTAAGAGAAAGGTATATGCTGAGAGAGGATGTGAAAAATCACCAAAAATCAACATGGCCTATTTCATAATTTTACCTCCTCATATTATTTATCAAAAAATGCAAACCCTTCAGACAACATTAAATTTCTATCTGCAAAAAATAAGCAAAACATCTCCAAATGATCAAAGTTGGAGACACATCGCATCTTATTTTTTTCCTACCGAATTAACAATTTACTGCAGTGTCAATGAAAAGCCATTGTATTTGGCCAGCTTTGGGATTTGTTTTCCTCTCAACTAGAACGATCGACAATAAGTAAGATAAAGGGAATGGCGGCAGCTTGTGACCACCCTCGTCCTGATCCTGTGTATGAGGGTCTTCCATTCAGCCCCCAGAGCTGGTCCATTAATCCAGGCGTACTCAAAACGCCTTCACGGAAAATTGTATTTCCAAGTCCTCGGTTTCCACACGTTCTCTTGACTCAATGCTGATGTTCCAGGGGAGGCGCCTTGGGACTCTTCTGCAATCTCCTTTTCCCTCTTTAGAAAAGATAGGTAAGCCTGTCATGCAACTAGCATCTTATCATGGTTCGTGCCCCACGAATGTCAAAATGTCTAGGACTCCAAACAAACAAAAGAAATATCTGCATCAGTCCTGAGATAATAAATTATCCTAATGATAGTATAACAAAATATTTTGTAAATCAGGTGGTTTTACATTCTTTGCTATTAGCAAAATTAGAGGACCAAATCAACTTGTCAGTTGATAGATTATTAAAATTAATCTTGATAAAAGCTCACTATGTGAATTTTTGACATTTAGTGCCAGGAAAAAAATCAAAGAACTGATTGAATATTGCTAATATCATTGCTATAACAAACTTCTTCCACTCTCATTTACTTATTTATATGCACAAGATTTATCAGCATTTATGTTTTTAAAAATAGAAATAAAATTTATGCTAAATCCTGTTTCACTCTAGCAATAAATACTATCCATGGATACACGAATTAATTGGAAAAAGATCTGCTTCATCTTTCTCATTAAAAAGGGTATTTCGATTAATATTTTGCTTTTTTATGTTAATAATTATCAAAATATGCAACATTTTTGTTTTGATTAATCATGCAGTAATAATAGCTATAGTAATAATGCAATGGAGAAGAATGTTTTTAAATGCTTGGAGCTTTATGATGACAGAAACCTAATTTTTAAAAAATTTATAATGATGAACATATATATATATTTTAAGAAGTATAAAATAAATAGGCCATGAAGAACACGAAGCATGTAACAAATTACACTATGACCTCTGAGAGGAAAATGGAATGGAAATTGTAGTGCTAGGAGTAAGTAGAGATATAAAATTTCCAACACTTAACAAGAGTTTATTCATGTATTTTAAAATAGATTACTGCATTTATATGCCATTGGAAACATTTTAAAAAGTGATATAGCAGTTTTGTTTTAATATGTCTGTATTTACAATGCAATGGCTATTTCATCATTTGCAACTATTTCACCTATAATAGAAATTTTGGATGTCAATTTTAAAATGCGCAAAGAGATTTACAGATTTTCAAAATTCTCTTAGAAGTAAAAGGGCAAAACTCTGCTACAACTGCATTCGCCAATGGTGGAGGAATTCTGCGGCACGTTAGGAAGTTCATAAGCAAATTTGGAAAGGACAAAAAGCCTTGAAGGCTCGGGGGCTCACAAAACAATTTGTCCCCCCACAACCCAACATGCCATCATATACTCGAGAGTCTCGCTGGCACCTGGAAGACTGTGTGCTAACTCCCTTTCAAATAATGGTTATTTTCACTCTGCTCTCGAAAGATGAGCAGTATTTCACTCAATCTTACCTGAAGTTAGTCACTCATTTTAACTTTCATGCACCATCATCATCACTAACAATGAGTTGTTTGGAGACACGGGCCCTGAGAGGGTTCAGGACACTCTCTGAGGAGCCCCTCCCTAGATCCAGAGCAGCAACTATAAGTGAAGAGAACTTGGAAAATTCTGGTAAACCCTGCAATCTCAGCCTTTCAACCTGTAAAAAGAAAGAGATGAATATTTGCCTTGTCCCTTCAAAGGGTTTTCTAAGAAGAGATGTGTTACTTCTTGCCAGATTGATTTTCATTACTGTTATTATTTTGATCAAAAACAATTACTGATTATGTGCTATGTCTCCAGCACTATTCTAGATATTACTGGGAAATAAAAATGTACAGCTCAATTTCCATCCTTAAGGAGCTTCCAAACTAGTTGGAGGACATGGAAGTGAGAGGGATGCTGGTACAGCAAGAATAAAATCACGTAAGTTAGAAAGCAGCACCGCTGCCCTGATATTCGTCCTGCCCATTTTGTTGCCTAATAAGAGAGAATGGTATCTGTCTTCCACTGGCCAGTCCAATGGAGAACATATCCCGGAATGCTTTCTGCCTCACAGCACTGACACTTGGATGACAGTCTTCTAACAACTCCAAGTAGATATGCATTTTTAAACACACGAGTAGCAGCGAATAAAGTTTACATAACTATGTAATGAACTTCAGACAATATGGGAGAATGGTAGGATGAGGCAAAAGTGTGATAAGGAGCACTCTCCCTGCGTAATTCACCTCTGTATATTATAGTACCTAGTGTAGTGCCCGGTATGGCGATAGTTAGAAAAGCATGAATTAATACATTTTATACAATTGAGTACATTTTGCCCTTTTTTGAAAAATAAGATCACTTGTTCTCTTTATAATGTGATAATTTCCATATATGTCCTTACTTTTAGTCCCAGAAAACAGATAACAGAAATGTGTAATTTAAAAAGTTAATTGTTCTGCCAGAAAAGAAAGTTATCAGTGTCTGAGTATGTCACCTCAGATCAAGTTAGTTCAACGAACACTACTCTAATGTCATTGGTAACTAAGACTAGGGACTCAATAAATCATAAGTTTAAAATGTGAAGCAAGTTATAATGCTACGTTATTTAAGATACAAAGAGATGAATAAGGAGAGGGCATTAAGACTGAAAAATTATTTAATTAAATCAGCACAGTGATCTCTAATGTGCAAAGAACTGTGGGGAAAGAAGGTGCTCCAAATTCATTTGGAGATTAACTGTATATTTAGACAGCCCTGATCATCTTGCAATGACCTAATCAGGCAGCACTTACAGTCTGAGAGACACATGGATTCACATAACTATTTATCAGCCAATTCCTTTCATAATTATAGACTCAGACCAGACACTTGTTATCCCTACCAAGATGCTTTAAGGTATCACATGGTGCAAATCAATAGGGGACATTACCTCACACTTGGAAGTGTTTCCAAATATAACCACTCCTCATTTTTCAGTATCATTTGGGAATAAAGAAAGCCATAGAAATAAGTTTTGACATACCCGAAACTTATGTTTAAATGCTGAAACATGCTTTATTTATTTTCTAAGATATTGAAACATTTGACTGCTCTCCAACAGAGGATATGGTCATAACTGGAGTTGTTCTTGATTCAAACTCTGATTATCATTCATTTTACTGTAATATCCTCAGTGATGAAGTAAGAATTGCTCCTGTAGGCATTACCCCAAGAGTAACTTTTCCCTTCATTTGATACTGGCTATAAGAGCAGATCTTCCTTTTTACCATCATATATATAATTTGTTGTTTCTAGTCACCAATAAACTAAGGAATCATGCTGTCACTGATCATTTTTATGAGAAAATTCATCATGCTTCATAGCAGTATTTCCAATGCAAATATATAACTACAGAGCTTATATTCTTTGATTTTATGTTTTTATCACTTTCTCTTATGCTGAAAATATTCATTAGTAATGGCATTAACCTACTGGTTTATTACTCTTATCCTACTACATATTATACACACACACATACATGATAGGTTGGTCCAGAATAACAGTGCTGGATGTCAGCATCATGGAAGTGAGAAGATCCCTTTCTACTTCCCCTTAAATTTATAACTAGTTTCACATCCATAACCCAACAAAGGTTCCTATGATCAACACATTAGCAGGTCCAAGATTCACACATCAGTACATCTGAAGGTAGGGAAGGCAAGAGAAGAGGAGAGAAAGGGACAGCGCTCGCTGAGGGCAGTACCCTGGTTGCTGCAGCTGAGCCCATGACTCCAGCTAAGACAGTGGTGAGGGAGCAAGGATGCAGCTCCCACATTATGGCCCAATAGAGTGTAGAGGGGCAGAAGAACATCAGCACCTGAGAGTCAAACTCTTCCTTTGAATGGTTTTTCGAGGAGCTCAGGGGCAGCCACAGAGGGGCATCATAGCTTCCCAACTATAGCACAGTGGTACCAATGACCACAATGCTAGGCAATAGTGCAGTGGGCTCCAGAACCTTCCTACCTGCCACATCCCACCACCACAGTAGGGGTGGTCGGACAATGGGGCAACGGGAAACACCACCCCTGGTCACTCAGGCAATAATCCCCATGACCATAACAAAGCACTCCCGGCAGGAACACTCTAGGGGTGAAAGTGACACAGGTCAGAAAAAACCCAAAAACTTGCACCATAGCACCACCTACTGGAAAATAGAAGAAAGATCTCTAATTATCAAGTAGCTAAATTGTTAAAATCAAAACGGTCCCTTAAATAAGGAGAGTGTTCACTACTTCAAATGCATTGGCAGAGGGACAAGCCATCAAGCACAATGAACAACCAAGGTAACATGATAATACAGAAAGAAAATCACAATTCTCCAAAAATGAACAAACTCAAAGTCATGGAAGATTGTGCTCTATACAGTGAAGAATTCAAAAGAGCAGTCATGAAGAAATTTAATGAGATAAAAGACAACCCATAAAGGCAGTTCAATCAGTTCAAGAATAAAGTTAATGAACAGAAGTACTTAAAGACATTGAAACTATAAAAAAGAACTAAACATATTCTAGAGCTAAAAACTCAATAAATGAGACTAAGAATGTATTAGAAATCACTGAAAATACAGTACACCATGTGGGAGAGAAAATTAGCAAGCTCAAAGATAGAAATCTAAAGATTCAGATGGAAGCAGAGTGAGAGTACTAACACTTTTTCTTAATGAAAGAACTCTACAACAACTATCTGACTTCATTAGAAAGGGTAACATAAGCATAACTGGCATCCCAGAAGGAGAAGAGAGGGAGAAGGAAACAGAGAGCCTATTTAAAGAAATAATTAATGAGACCTAAGGAAGGAACTGGACATTCAAGTACAAGAAGCTAACAAAACGCCAAAATATCTCAATGCACAAAGACCTTCTACAAGAAACATTAAACTACAATTGTCCAAAGTTAATGATAAAGAAAGAATTCTCAAGGCAGCCAGGTTAGAAAAAATAGTAAGATACAAGGGAAACTCCATCAGATTATCATCAGATTTCTCAGTCCAAATCCTACAGGTTAGGAGAGAATGGACAGATACATTGAAAATGTTGAAAGATAAAACCATCAGCCAAGAATAATATATCCAGCAAAGCTATCCTTTATACATGAAGGAGAAATAAAGGCTTTCCTAAAGAAAAACTGAGGGAATTTACCACCACAAGACCTGCATTGCAAGAAATGCTGAAAGAAACTCTTCAAGTTTGAGTAAGGTGACAAACAGATATACAGAGGCAGAAAATTGCCACTCAAAATAGGTTGTTAAACACTTAATTACAACATAGATTTTAATGATAAAAAAGCATTAAAAATAACTATAGTTACTGCAATTTGGTAATGAACACACAAGATTAAAAAGAATAATTTAAAACAACAAAACAATAAAAGGAGAGGAGAAATAAAGAAGAAACTCATACAGGCAAATGAAGATAAGATGCTATCAGAAGAAACAGGACTATCTTATCTATGAGGCATTATATATTATACAAACATAATAACCACAAAACAGAAATCCAGAGCTAAGACACAAAACATACAAAAAGAGGAAACAGATAAAAACATCATAGAAAACCACCAAACTAGAATAACAGACAGAAACACAAAGGAAAAGAATGGAGCAATCAGAAAACAAAAGATCAAATGGCTGCAGAAAATCCTCATATATCAATAATCACCCTAAATGTAAATGGACCAAACTCACCAATCAAAGGCACAGAGTAATTAGATGGATTAAAAAATAAGACTCAATTATGTACTGCTTTTAGGGGATCCACCTCAGCTCCAGAGACAAACATAGGGTCAAAATGAAGGGTGGAAAGTGATACTCCAGACAAATGATAATCAGAAAAAAGTAAAATATAGCCATACTTTTATCAGACAAATTGATTTCAAAGTAAAAAATATGACAAGATACAAAGTTAAACATTTTATAATGAAAAAGGGGATAATCCATCAATAAGCCATGCATTTATTAACTATATGCATCCAACCAAAATATATAAAGCAATTATTTAAAGACCAAATGGGAGAAGTAGACTGGGATACATTCATAGTAGGAGATTTCAGCACCCTATTTACATAAATGAATAGACCCTCCAGCAGAAAGGAAACAAGAAAACATCAGCCTTATATGACACATTAGATCAGATGAACATAATAAATGTTTGTAGAACTTTCCATTGCAGAGCTACTAAATACACATTCTTCACAAGAGCACATGGAACATTCAAGGATAGACAATATGTTGAGACACAAAAGGTCTCAATAAATTTAAGAAGATTGAAGTCATAGCAAGTACCTTTTCTGACCACAGTGGTATGAAAATAGAAATCAACTGCAGGAAGAATTCTGGAAAAATCACAAATATGCAGAGATTAAACAACATGCTATTGAACAACTGTTTGGTCCATGAAGAAATATAAGAAGAAATCAAAAGATTCAGAGAGACAAATGAAAATGAAAATACAACATACCCAAATCTTTGAGATTCAGCGAAAGTGGTACTAAGAGGGGATTTTATAGCAATACAGACCTACCTCAAGAAACAAGAAAAATATCAAATAAACAATCTAACCTTACAACTTAAGGAGCTACAAAAAATAACCCCCAAATCATCAAGAGAAAGAAAACAATAAAAATTAGAGTGGAAATAACTGAAATAGAGAATAAAATGATAATAAAAAGTAATGAAACAAAGAGCTGGTTCTTTAAAAAGATAAACAAAATTGACTGTAGCTAAATTTACTAAAAAAAAGAAGACTCAAATAAAATCATAAATGAAAGAGAAGTTACAACAGATACCAAGGAAATACAAAGGATTATAAAGAATACTATGAGTGACTATAGACCACCAAATTGGGCAACTCAGAAGAAATAGACAATTTCTTAGAAGCATACAACCTTCCCAAAATGAATTGTGAAGATTTAGAAAACCTAAATAGACTGATCACTGTCAAGGATATTGAAACTGAAATAGCCCCTTTCCTCATCGTTCCAAAAAAAGTTCAGGACTAGAGACTTTCACTGGTGAATTTAAAAAAGATTTAATACCTATGCTTCTCAAAATCTTCCAAAAACTGAAGAGGAGGTAATGCTTCTGAACACATTTTATGAGGTCACCATTAACCTGATATCAAATCAGGCAAGAACATCACACTAAAAAGGAAATGTTAGGCCATGTGTCTGATAAACATAGATGTAAAAATCCTCAACAAAATACTAGCAAATTGAATACAATAATACATTAAAAAGATCATACACCATGATCAAGTGGGATTCACTCCAGGGATGCAAGCATGTTTGATATCTGCAAATCAAGCAATGTGATATATCACACTAAAAAATAAAAAATGAAAATTTTATGATCCTCTCAATAGATACAGAAAAAAACATTTGACAAGATACGACATTGCTTTATAATTAAAAACTCAATAAAATGGGAATATAAGGAGAGTACCTCAACATAACAAAGGTCATACATGACAAACATCATACTCACTGATTAAAACCACTGAAAGCTTTTCCTCTAAGATCAGGGTCAAGACAAGGATGCCTACTCTCACAACTTTTATTCAACATAGTACTGGAAGTCCTAACCAGAGCAACTGGGTTAGAAAAAGAAATACAAGGCATTGAAATTTGAAAGAAAGAAGTAGAACAGTTACTATTTGCTTTTTGTTACTGTTAGCACTTAATCCCCATAAAACCCAATGAGGCTAACAAAAGTTTAGTAAATTTCCCATGATTACTTTGTTATAAAGACAAAGTCATAAATCAAGACCTGTATGATTTTCAGTATGCAGGGGGATCCCTCTAAAAAACAGAATTATCTTCTGGAAGGCGGGCCCTTGTAGTACAGGCTTCCCCTCCTGAGTGAGTGTTGTAGGAGCCCATCTTTATCAGTGGACCAGTAGGTGTTGTTGTGAGAGGTGGTGTTTGGCTTCAGTGAACTTTTTTGAAGAGCCTTTCAACGTGTTTGCCCATCTCCCAAGATGGGTGATTTATGACTTCCCCTGCCCACATCACTTTGCATGTTTAGCAGTTTTTTACCAAAAATGGCATGACTCCTGTACCCCATCCTCCCTATTCACCCAGTCTCATTCTGAGCAACATTTGTTTTTGTTTTTTCTCCAGGACTTTAAAAAAAAAAGTCCTCAAGGGGAAACATTTTGCTGATGTAGAAGAGGTGAAACAAAAAAGCAGCAGAAGCACTAAAAAGCATAAATTCACTGAGTTCAAAAACTGTGTTGAGCAGTGGAAAAAAAGTCTCGATAGGTATATTGAGTCAAATGGAAATTACTCTCAAGGTCACTGAAGTTTAAACATGTAAGAATAAATACACAATTTTTTATAAATTCTTTTTTGGGGTTCCCCCTTGTATATCATGAATCCTTGAAAGCAATGTTCCAGGGATGTTTACCTTTTAAAAGAGAAAGACCACAGAAAACAACGCTAGAAAGAAAGAAAGGAAGGCAGGGAAGAAAAAATTGTTTAGTGGTAAAATGTCAGATATCAGAAATGAGCCAGGAAGGATATCTTTAGGGGTTATTCCCTTCTTAAAATTCTTCAGCTCATTTTGCTTTTCATGCATGTGTAAGAGCAACCTCACACACTATCTTTGGTCATCATCATTGAGATTGGCTCGTCTGTTGCCGACACTCTTGAAGTATTTTAATTAAAGGAGAGAAATACTTGTAGAACAATAAGGTATCTTATTGTATCAGTAATCACTGCCATGTTTCAGTCACATTATTTACTATCTTGCTCCTTACTGCTCTGTTAAAAATAAGGTTGTATGCCTGGAGCTCAGAGATCCTAATGGTGGAACTTGAAAAGCTTACATAAGAAAAGGCAGGACTGAATGCACAGTGAGTGCTGGAATGCAGCCATGAGATTTATCATGTGCACGTCTCTCCTGGCTATAGCTGATGCAGCACACGCTCCATCTTAAAGGCCTAGCCGCATTTCCAGTCACAGATCATTTTCCAGGAGCTACTGCCTGATAGGAACCCCTCACCCACTCAACCCAGCTGGTGTAGTACTGATGGCACCTCACCAACCTTACCAAGAAACGTCCATGATGTCCCCTTCAGAGCTAGTTTACTAAACTAACCTTGCTGATCCACTGGGTTCTAACCACCAAAAGGAATTTATTTTGCAAAACCCCATAGTCTTCATTTTGTCATTCCTTACAACACTATTTGAGCAGCCAAAATGTTTGCCTACAGAATAGGTATTACGCAGAAAGCTTCATTTCATATTTGAAAATTTTTAAGCCCAGTAGTGCTTAGCTTGGGAAAAATCTTTTGGTCCCAGGTTGATTATGTGTCCAAATTGTACTGTATGTAGCCTGTTGATTTCAACTTTTTTTTTTTTGACAATAAGAAAAAAAAGACTTTAGGGGGAAAAGCCCAGTTCTGTCCACTAGTCAAGTCGAAACAAGTTGTCCCCAGAGCTGTCTAAAGTAAAAAGTGTAACATGATCTGAAGTGATTCTAAGTGTACGGAGAGAAAGTATTTCAATGATATTGCAAATTAGGGAGGGTAATGAGGTCGAGAGGGAGGCCGGGTTCCCGTGCGGCACTCAAACTGGTAAAATGGTGGCACCAGCAGGACTGTGCCACTCCCTAAGGCTCATCACCACCCTGGCTCGGAGTTCTGGGGCGAGTGGTGCATAGTCACAACATAATGCCTAAGCAAAAGTGGTTTGTCAATAAAAGAAAAATATACACTGCTGAATACTGAATTTCTCTATTTTGAAAGGGACATTGGAAGAGGGTGAAAATGATGACTATTGGGCAAATGACTATTGAGTATTTAGTATTGTAGTAAAACTGCTACAATCTTTCAAGCTAATTTCTAAAATGTTCATGACTCCCGGAAATTCCCAACTCAGTGACTGAACATTAAAGAAGGAAAACCCAAAGAATTTAGCACTTTGTTGGCATGGCATTACTTCCATAATTTTTGTGCAGGCCTGTCAGGAAGTGGACAGGCTGAAGTGGACACAGCGCTTTCCTATTTAAATCAACAAAGATAAGCTGCGGAGGAGGACAGCTTCTTGTTAAGTGTGCTCTTCTAGCATCTTGCAAACTGAAAAACCATTACAAATAACTAAGACTAATTTAAAAGCAGGAAAATTAAATTGACAGAAAAAAATGACAAAAATGAGTTGGATTTATGTAATATTGTTTATAAAACTCCAAATGTTTACTCTAGCTCCTTAATTCACACATATTTTTTCATTGCAATATTGGGAAACAGGAAAGATATTACTTAAACCCACTTTTAAGAAATAAAAACCTTTACTTACAGAGAGTTTGACCCCATAGGATTCCCCAGTTGCCCAAATCACCCATGCTTGGGAGCTCATCGGCGATAAGGGAACTAGAACTAGTTGAAATGTCCCATCCTGCTTGTGGGATGCTGTTTATTGAGCAAAGGCAAAGCTATCCTGCAAACTCCCACAACCTTAGCTGTGACACCAAAGGCAGAAGGCCATCTAAGTTTATTTTAAGAGGTGGGGAGGATGAGAGCCTGGAGACGATTATTTTAGGAGTAAACTTGAAAAAATTGCTTACCCTCTCTGGCTCTAATGTACTTAGTTGTAAAATGCAGAAGTTGACTTGTTCAAAAGGTTGCTAAAATCTGTAATTCAACAATCCCCAAAGCCACCTTTTAGCTCTGTAGGCCTCTGCCCCAAGACCTGGAGGTAGGCTCAGGCCAGAACCTTCTTAAATAAGTACGACCCTCCTCACATAGTTTCGGTCCCTCGGGCAAGGGCTGTCAGCATGTTATGTGGGTGCAAGGAGAGAACTCTGATGAAACTAGGGCAATGAAGCCCCACAGGGCAACAACAATGCAGTGATGCTATCCTCTGAGAAAGGATGGCTTTTGGTTTTCTCAAAGACTCCAGGTTCATCTGTAATGAATCTTCTGTGAAGAGGTCCACAGTCTCAAAGTAACATAGTTACATTCCTTCCGGTCTAAGGGTCACTTTTTTTGGCAAAAGCTATCATGGAGGAAAAGACGCACAACACATCCAGCACCAGCTGCAACGAAATTCATATTTCTGAAGCAAATGTCAGAGGCAGTGGTGCCATCTAGCTGTTAGAATGGCAAGATGTTACTTATTTCATAAACTCTTCTGAAAAAGCAGATTTTGCGCTCATTTTAGGTAGGGGCTGAAAGACATAATCTTTCTTATGTCCCGTCTTCACAAACAGAGGCACAGAGAGGGCAAACGTTTTTGCCCAAGGTCGGTCAGCTAATCACCAGCGGAACTAGGAGCAGACCATGGCCCTTTCGGTTCCTAGACCTCAGCTCTTTCCACAGCCTCACCGAGAAGGAGAGAGAGGTCCCCAGGCTTCAAAGCATCCCCGCTTTACCAGCCACCTCTCCCCACAGCAGGTAAATCACTGTATTGCAAAATTATTTTCCCCTCTTACACATGTGGGGAAACTGTGCACTAATCAGCTCTCTGAGAACCTATATGTATGAAGATCCCACAGGAAAGAAGTGACAGGCAACTTCCAAAATGAGTGTCTAGACCATTTAGTTTTCTGCTTAAATACCCCTGGATCCAGGTTCCAAACCACCAAAGGCCTTGGCCCTGTCACACTGGTACTGATGAGTTCCCCTCTCCTAACACGTGGGGCGGTTATCTGCGCTGCAGTGGAAGCAGTCCTTTCCTTTCCCTTCCAGCCTCCTTAGCATTGCTGCCACAGTCAAAGCCGTTGGCAGTAGAAATGGCAGGAAATCTTCATTGTCATATTCCTGAGGCCCTCCCTCCAGCCTCACATACAGGGAGAAGTCATTCTCCTGGAACAAAGCAAAAGTTCTAAGAAAGTTCACCAAACCAATAAACACCTGCACTCATCTATACTTAGTGGACATTTTCTTCTGTCCAGAATATCCACTGAGACATCTGGTACACTCCAAAGTGTCCTTGAAATTTGGTACTGTCCAAAATATCCAAGTAGACATGTAGTCCAAACCAAAAGGTCTTTGAAATCTGGTCCTGTCAAGTACGGCCGTGAGCGTATTTGGTCCATGCTAAATGGTCCTTGATATCTGGTCCTTTAGAAAATGTTCACTCTTAAAAATATCCCTGGATTCAATAAGCCAATAACATTTATTTGTCCTTTTGGTTTATAGGATTAATACATAAAAATACTATCATGATTTATTGGTCCAATAATTGTGTTGTGCCTGTATTAGCAATAGTAATCCTGTTTGCCTTGGTAGCCTAGCTGATGATGGCACGTGGGGTTAGGTAGATGGGTTGGGGTCTATATCTTACAGAAGAGAGAATTTATATTAACTATGTGCACCAAGGAAGAGTCCTAGAGTTAGAGAAATGCACAAAGCACAAGTCACAGATGAGATCACACTCTGCATGGTACATTAATATGTCAGTAGGCATTTGGTCGGATGCACCTGGGTTATTCAATACGGGCAGAAATTGAAAGGAGGAGCTTGGTCAAGATGCTACATGAAACAGTGGCAAACATGCTGACATGAATACTTTAAAGAGCATCGAGCTTATTCAGGAGGAGTGAGAATGGGTCCCACATAGTGGTTAGTTGTAACAAGCCACTGCAATGGGGACACTGGGCATCCAATTAACCCCCTATAACTACTCCATCATCTAGGATTAGTGGATGATGTTTCCCTAGAATCTATGTCCTATAGAGGTAAAACTGCAACAGACCACAAGAGGCATCTGCTCCCTTTTGGAGAGGTTCTCGGGGTTATAACCCACCCCCCACTTATCTGCCAATTGGTGTGGATCACCACACCTTTGGCCAGTGCCTACCTACTGGTTGATCCAGCCCAGCTAACCCTGGTATCAAATCCATAAAACATTAGTAAAGTTTCCCCTACCATAAATCAGCAATCACCGGTCAGATGGTTACAAAAGACAAAAAAATCCCTTCTGTTGCTTGGCAGTATCACCTCCTTATTTGAAAATTCTCAGTGCAATATGGCATAAAAAGTATGCTCACACTCACACAACATACAAAGTCAATACTACATTATAAATGTTTTTGTTACCATTTCTTTTTTTCTTTTCTTTTTTTAAAAAGTGCTGCTCAGTTATAGTTGTCCCCATGCATCCCTTTAACAGAGGCAGGAGGAAAAAGTATTGGTGCCCTGAGGAGGGGAGAATTTGCAATGCCCAGTGTACTGGGCATTAGTCAGGGTTTGAATAACGTTACAATCATTCAAGATAGGACAGGAAAAGATCAGACAATGTGTGTGTTGAAGGGGAAGGGAAACGCTGAAGAGGTTAAAAAGACACACAGAAACACCAAGTGCAACATTACAAACGGTCCTTTAAGGAACTCCCTGCAATATTCATGACAAAGAGGTCCTGTTAATGTTACCACAAAGAAACTCACTGTATATATACCTGCCTCTCACAGGAGTTATATAGGAAATCTCTGTATCTCCCCCTTGTTGTCATTGTAAACTGCTCTAAAAAATAGGTCTTTAAAAAATTAACAGCAAATGTGGGGAAGAGAGGAGGCCGGTTTAACATAGTTCTTTTAAAAGAGGCATGTGGGTTTGAAAGTTTGAAAACCAGGGCCCCTTCCTGTGTCCATTCATACTTTCTCTCTCCTGTCTTCTTTTTTCCTGCCTTTCCTTTCTCCTTTACCTTTTCTTTTCTTCCCCCTTCTTCCCTCGCTCCCCTTTCTTTGTTAGGACCACCCAGGGCTCTCCTGGGTCACCTGAGGGGCCTAAACGGGCTCCTTAGTCTAGGTTTGGTCCCTTTAGTCCCTTCTCTCTTTTCCCGCTGCCAGGCTGATTCGACTAAAGAGCAAATGTGCTCGACTTGCTTCCCTGCTGGAAGCGTTTGAGTGACTACCCGGGGCACACAGTATGAAGTTCCACCTCCACTCTGCACCTAAGACTCATTATGGCCTGGGCCCTGTTTATAAACTATAGGTGCTTCCCTCGTCCTCTCTTACATGGCTACGACAAACATTGCTTTCCCTCTTCGCACACTTCACCTGAATGTGTCACACTGTCGTATTTCTATGCTTTTCCTGCCGCTCAATGCGAATACCTTTTTTCCTTCAAGCACCAATTTCGGTGACCCTTTAAGAAAACAAAATGACTTTGATGCATCCACTGTGTGTTCTATAGCATGCAGCACCTATTTTTATTTAGTGCTAATCACACCAAATATCTTTCCATTTATACACTAAACTTTTTGAGTTTAGTGTCTAATTAGTACCTGTCTTGGCAGCTTCAAAGGGTAACACAATAACCAACACAGAACAGATCCTCAAACACTTCGGTGAACTGAAGAAATAAATGAACAACGAAAGCCCCCAAGACCATTTTGTCTGACTTGGAAATGCATGCTGGTTGCATAAGAAAGAAGGCTTCGTGGGACACAGTGTCCACATATAAATGTGCAAAAGAAAGAGACATTCCATTTGGTTACAGAGAACTGTCTAGAATAAATAAGTAGAAACTACAGGAAGCATATTTCTGCTCAGTGTAAAATTAGAACTTTTACTAATGGGATGCTCCCCATTAGGCAGGATGTTCACTCTCCCTGGAACCGTTGAGGCAGAGCTTGAATGTATTTCTTCATCAGATGGAAGGAAGGTAAGGAATTTGTAAAATTTCTTCCAAATCTCGGTTCGTTTCTAATTTCAAAAGGAACTTTGAGTGGACAAATCACAAAACATTTTTAATTAGAAGAACTGTTATCCAAGAGGAGTGGAAGCTAAAGCACAAAGAAGATGGCCATAAAAAGCACACTTTAGTGTATATCTAGCACGAAGATATATAATAAAGCACCAATGTACTTGGAAAAAGATAAACTGCTCTTTCAAGTTGTTGCCGATGATCCACAATCTGTTAAAATTCTGAGAGCAAGTAGATCAGAAAAAACAAGTAAATGCTATTTATACCAACTTCCTACCCTAAACCCGAAACATTTTTTGCATTGACAATAACTAATTAAGAGGTTGAAATACAAAATCAAATAAATTATACACTAACTCTTTTACTGTTCGAGAATAGCCAGGTCTTGCAATAAAGGAAAATCCACTAAATTACATTTACAAAGAGCAACAGAGTCACTGGAGCAGCTCCTGGCTGCCACCAGAAAGATCAGAGGAAGTTATTATTAGAAACTTGGGAAAGACACATTAGAAACCACAGAAAAGACATTGGATATTTAAACACTCAAATAGTTTCCATGTGGGTTTAAAGTCATAACCAAATTTGTCCAAGCATTGAATACACTGAATACACAGAGATAAATCAGATGCAAAATTTGTAAATAAAAGATGCACGGAAAAGGAAAACTTAGAAAATGCAGTTGTAGATACTGAGGAACTAAGGTGGGGGGAGCTACAGAGGGCATTTTTGTGAGAGAAAATTACACAGTTCACTTTTTCTGAGCTAATATAAGGTCTGCATTTCACTCAAAAATGAAAAAAAAACTTTTCTAGCAGATAAAGGTTACAGGAAAATGCTTTATTTCACCATAAATATTTATAAGACACACTCCAAACCCCTCAACAAAAGCTTTTTAAAAAGCGAGGCCCTCCTAGAAATCTGTGTTTAATTCCTCCTTAAGACTCGAAAGGGACATTTCAAATAAGCAAAGGGCGGAAACAACCCCAAAGGACCACAGAACATTTGTCAGACATGGCTGGGTGACCCCGTGTCTGTCCTCAGAGCTTTCCCTGGCTTTTCCTGCCCAGGGCCCAAGCCCCAGAACCTCTCTCCCGGAGAAGCGTCTCCCCTAAAGCTCAAAATTTCCTCCTTCGGAGCCTCGGCAAGCACAGACAATAATCACACTCGCCAGGAAGCGCCTATTGTAAAGGCCAGAAGCTCACAGTCTGTCCTCAACAAAAGCTTGTGGTGTGAACGAACACACTTGCCTGAAGTACGGGGAGGTAATCAGGTCTGCGCCCGTCCCTTTCATACAAATGTAAAACTTTTCAGGTACAAAGATTTTGGAATTCACATGAGATCCTCTAAAAGAGTAGAATTTGATACGGCCCCTAGAATATACCTGTTAGCACATCTTTGAAAATTACCTTGTGAAATCACTGAAAATAGAAATCATTCAAATATAGAAATTCTACTATCTCCTCAAAAATCTTTCCTGAATCTTGTTACCAAAACTATAATCTCTGTCTCCCAGTCTCATAATAAGCTCGCTACACCTTCACACGGTGCCAGGGTACCTGTCCACCTGCACAGCCCATCTTTTCACGTTACTCTTCCCGTATAGAGAGGATGAATGATCAGTAATTTATCCAAATGCTTTTCCCCACCTGGGATCCTCTTGGGATCAATAAGAGCTTTTTAATTTACTTGGTCCTTAATTAAGGTTGTAGTCGTGGTCACAAATGTACTTGCCCTCTTACCAATATAACTGACCTTTTCACAGCGTTGAATATTTTTATTGAATGAACAGACAGATTTCCAAGCCTCAGTCCTTGTTGCAGTAGCAGCGAATCATTAGATAGAAGATTCCCTTTACATACACGGAGTCTCCTTCCTCTCCTCTCTCAACCGCACGTGCTCTGTAATCGAGTTCCATCAAAACCAAGGCTACGAGGAGAGATGAGCTAGACAGAGCACATGGAATTCTTTTCTTAGGCTAATAGCCTGGTTTCCATTATCTTCACACAGACTTCTTCTAGGGCCTGGATGTTTTTAAATGTTTTGTTATGAGGGTTGGAATGTGTTTTAAAATATAAATATTTATGATGAAGAAAGACAACGTCGTACAGTTTTAGAGTCAAAACCCCTCCCTGAACATTATAAGCTTATTTATTGCAAGCGGAGTTCTCCCAGGGTGAGAAAAGGAGCAAGGGTATGAGGCATATCGCTAAAGAGTCTGAGGATAAATAGCCCAGCTCTCTGTTATATTCACAGCTACTAGTGTTGCTGCTCGGAGACACTGAATGCCCCAGGGCAGTTTGCTAATAATCTTCCTACCTTAACTTTTTCAAAACTCTGTAAGTCCCCGAATTACAATAGGTTCCCACATTAGTTGAGAAGGTGGAAATTGTGAGTAACTGAATAACAACTGAACTCCAGCCCCTTTACTCTGTCCCTCTTTAAGACATTCTTTAGCCACGGTCTTCAGCCACAGCCAAACCTGTTAAGTTAACCTCACACCACTCAGCCAACCTTGATCACCAAGCAACTCATCTGGACAATTGTGTTCTGTCCCAGCAACCTCAGCTCCCACCCTAGCTAACTATTATACTATTCTAATTTCTCTTCAGGGGTCAAGCCCAGGCTGCAAGCCAAGCCAAGCCAGTCTACTTCTCAGAGTTGTATACAACAGAATGCAAGCTGGCTTGAGGTCAAGAAAAAAGAAGAGAACACAAAGGCCACAGAAGACAGTGATAACATTCGTGGATCATTCATGGATCATTTTTTGCACGTCTTTTAGCTTTTGCAAGCCATGGTTCCCTTCATTCTTTCATTTAGAATCCTAGCTTCACACATTCAGAAATTACAACATGGTTATAAAATGCAATGTGTGTATAGCATATACATGCTCTACTATGTGTGTTAAGCAAAAAAATCTCCACTGGGGAGTATGTCAATTAAGTATATTATTGACTTACACTAAGCCAGGGCTAAACACGAGTTGCAATATGCTGAGAAATATCAGGGTGTTTTCCTCTTATCAAAAAGATACAGATACAATCCAGCTATAGAACTGAAACTCCAAACATGTCATTCCACTTCGAGAATGAAGAGAATTAAAAGTCCCAGATACTGGATAGAAATATCTAGATTACTCACTGAATTTCTCATCTTCTTCTTCACTCTCATTCACCATTTTTTGCCCATCGCTGTTAATCCTCACCTAGAAAGCAATTATTATGTTTGACCAGCCTGTGTGGTCCCAAGTTTATGCTACAAACTTTTCAGATGTTTTCTCTTAGAGAAGAATTTTCCTCTGTGAGCCATCTGTTGGTCTAACGTCTGCGTTAGAAACAATCTTATTTATTTATTTTAAAAGAGCTTGAGTAAGATGTTAGAGATGAGAGAAACTGGGTGAGGGTACATGAGAATTCACTGTCCTGTCTTTGCAACTTTTCTGTAAGTCTAAAGTTATTCCCAAATAAAAAGTGTCTTCAAAAAAAGGATTGGCCTCCCTGGTCAGGTAGACACGGGGTCGAATGCCGGCCCGCCTTTGCCGGGCTGCGGCCTGGGGCAGATTCCTTTGAGTTTCTTTAACTGCTTCCATCTTGTTTTGACATGGAGGAATATCAGTTTCAAAAAGAATTGTGAAACGCTATCATATTTTCGTTGTTGTGAAACAATTAGTAATAACAAGTTATTACAAGCCTGTATTACTTAATAATTTTCAAAGTCCAATGAAGTATTATAATAAGGTAATCTGTGTTGCGTGTGTTCTGTAATGTGCGTTATTTAGTGATCTTGACTAACCTCTTCAGGTCGTTCAAGCAAAACCAGAGCAAAAATAGGGACAAAGAGTTAGATTGACCAGAAAAGCCTCCTGTCCCCATAAAGAACACTAGAATTAATATTCTCATTGTCAAACCACCCATCATTCCATCCAGACAGACAGTGCCCCACCCTGCAAGCATGAGAGGCTGATGGAAAGCAGATGTCTTTTCCCCAGTGTTTGGCGGACGCCACACTGGTTCTCCATACCAGGGTGACAGCGCTCCCGTCTCCCTCCCTGTTAGGCTGGAGTTGGAGCCGATTACCTCCAAGGTCCCTGTAGGCGGTAGCGATGCCTGCGTTTCCTGGGTTCTCTCTGTCAGGGCCTGAGGTTGCCGGGGCTCTCAGCTTCACCTACTTCATGTTTTCAGAGCTTGGCTCATCTTCAGCCATCTTCTTCACTGCCAGAGCAGGTCGTGTGAGTGATGGGAGAAGAGCCGCGAAGTGGGTTAGGCCACTATAGGGAACGAGATTTTCTTAATGTTGAGAAATAAGCAGTTTTGCTCACTAACTTATTTTTAGCTTCAATTTAGGAAGACAATGCCTGCCCATTCTTCAAATCTTAGTGGAAGCATCACTGTTTGAAGGAAGTCTCCTTAGTCTCCCATGACGAGGTTAAATCCCGTGAACATAAGATCGCACGGTCTGGCACCTGCCTCTCCTATGCAGCCTTTATCGATCAGAGTCACAATTCTTTATTTGTCTGTATGACACTTTCATTGATATTTCTCTCTCTCTCTGAACTGAGCTCCGTGAAAGCAAATATCATGCCTGTTTACTCCCAGTCATAATTAAATTTAAAATATTAAAATCTTTAAAATTATGTTAATCCTTTCCATGTTGAAGTTGTATAGTTTTTCTCCCAAAGCAATAAGCAAACTAAAAAGCAGATTTAACCATGGAGTGATAAACCCATATAAACCTTTAAGAAGTTTGGTGTAGAGAAACCCTGAGAGGGATTCCCAACTTGGGTTCAGGTTGCAGCTCCACCATTAACTAGCAGTTTCAATGGGTAAGTGTTGGAAAGTGTAAGCCTTTAGAGTCAGCTAGAACCCATTTTATCTGACAAATTAGTTGCGTGACTTTGAACCAATCACTCAATCCCTTGGAGACTCTGTTTTCTTCTCTGTGAAACGGAGGCTAGCAGAAACTGGATCAGCTACAGTTGCAGCAGAAAAGAAAGGAAACACTCAAATGGGGTATAAATAAAAAGAATTTTATGGAGGGACTATTCACACAAAAAATTCACTGAAGCCAAACACAGCTTCTCACAATGATGCCAACGGGTATCTCACTGATACAGACGGGTTCCTGGAACACTCTCCCGGGGGGGAAGCATGTATTACAAGGGGCCTGCCTTCCAGAAGATAATGTTGAGTTTTTTGGGTCCCCCCTCTAATATATATATATTTATATATATATATAAATTATACACATACACACATACACACACATACACACACACACATACACACACAATTGTCTGTCTCTACCTATTTAAGTTCCATGAAATTGGAGACAGTGTCTGTTTTGTTCCCCAGAGTCTGTACCAGTCCCCCATTAAATAATGAAAATCGAAAAGCACTTGTTCTTGGCTGAAGACATGTAAAGTGTACTCAAGGAAAGGTTATACTGTTTAGCTTCAGTATACAAAGTACAACTATAAGACATGATTTATTTTGTTTTTAACATAAACACACCAAAACCTACGCATTCAAATGTGCATTGTCCTGTTTAAGGTCTTTGATTTTGGTAGCTATACTCAGTCTCATTAAGTTACAATTACTTAAGACATATCAGGACTTTCTTTTATTATAGATATCAGATCAAATTCTTGCCCTGAGTAGTCTCAGTTGCAGCAAAAGTTCATTCTCTGGAGATGGATTTGATTTTCTTAAATAACTCAAAATCACTCAGGGCAAAGGATGGCAGGTGAATAGGCAGGTTGTATAATATTAGTTGTGGTCAAATATTAAGGATAATTATGAAGTGGTAAGAGCACAATTATTTGGAAGCTAGAGCTGAAGACAATTACCCCCCAAAAGGAGATATAAACATTTTTTACACAGGGGCCATTTCATGAGAGTGGGTGTACCCCCCTTCGAAGGAAGCACCCTGAAGGAAAACTGCCATTTTAATGCAAACGTTCTAATTATGATTTCAAAAATCATCTCATTGCCCCTCCCCTTATACAAGAGTCTCAGATTTTCTTCCCTGAAGAGTTAAATGACAGTTTAGAATAAACAGTTTCCATAAATTTCACTCCCCTTGAACTCTTAGAGGACATACTTTAAAGTGTACATCCTCACACTGTTTTCAACTTTTGGGACATTATTTTCCTTCTTTCTAGAAATCTAAAGCTGTGTCAGGGGACTCAGGATTAGGTCCTGCAGTGAGGACAATCAGAGGAGTATGTCCAATAAAATGATCTCTTCTGTTTACAGCAATTCACAGTTTACACAGGAACTTGTAAAACGAACCAAAAAAATATGTTTCCTGTCTCTATGAGGTGTCTGAGAAATGTCAGTACTTGGTATGAGCCCAGCCAAAATAGGACATCTCAGCTGGTCACAAACACAGGCGATGTTTGACCACAAAGCTGAGACAAAGCCTTAAATGGCCCAAAACTTAAGAAGTCCATTAGCTAATAATATTAAAAATTCTTGGCTTGGTTATTGAATACAGCATGGATATCCAAGAATGTTTACAGTTAGTAGACCCATGAGATTAAGTGATCACTTGGCCTTTTTCCCTAAAATTTACTATTATATGTAAACAATTTATGGTAGGTGTGACCCCTTAAAGATATCGAGAAAAGCTTTAAAAAAAATAGACCTTTTGAATTGTGTGAATGCAGTGACCTGTGGAGCACTTCAATTTAGCACTTTGCGTTGCTTTAAAAACACTGGAAAATACCAGGATATAGCTCTGGTTTTCATTTTATCCACAAAAATGAAGAGGTTGACAAGGTACTGTGAAAGCATGTGTTGTTTTCCTTTATCTCAAACAAAGCCTGACGCAGCGAAGCAGTTTCCATGGTAATGTCACTTTTTATTCAACATCAAGACAAATAACTATAAAAATGCATAGTTAGGCGATGAAGAAAACATGCATGCCAGGACTTAAACCAGGCCTCTAGGAAAATGATTGACTACTTACAAAATATATGCCTTTATTTTTCTAAGAGCGAGGTCAGTCTCTCATCCTTGCCTGAACCTTCCCCATGGTGAGACTCTAAAGGCCTTTCTCTATCTTATCTGTCACTCAGAACATAATAGAGAAGGGAGAGGTCGTAAAAAAACATCTGTTGGTAAGGAAGTTCTACTACCTTTGAGCATTTAATGTATCTGTATGTTAATAATGTTGCATTGGACAATAATGCCGATAGAACAGTGAGGAAGCCTAATCCTGTGTCTTTTACTGGTCTTAGTCAGATGTATTTGCATATAATAGGAAATAAAGATTCTCTGATCATTAATTCCTTCCCCTTTTCTTTCAGCAAAAACTATATTTTTAGTGAAGCTGTTTTAGGTCGAAAGAGTTGGAGCCTTAAAAACACCAACTTAGCTTTAAATCCCAGTATTATCTTTCACCGTGTGATGATTGGCAAGTTATATAAACCCTCTAAGCCTCAATTTCTCTGTCTGAAAATAACCACCGCAAACCTATCTTGCT
Source organism: Mormoops blainvillei (assembly GCA_004026545.1). Lineage (NCBI taxonomy): Eukaryota > Metazoa > Chordata > Mammalia > Chiroptera > Mormoopidae > Mormoops > Mormoops blainvillei. The sequence continues at coordinate 201,386 of PVJD01001697.1, read as the reverse complement.
TAATTTGTTAGCTATGTATGTCGGCTTGCAAAGATTTACTTTCCCCAAAGTATGTTCCACGGAAGACAGGTTCTGGAGAATAGTAAATGAGATGTGTTGGTCAAGAAAATGTAGGAAACAATGGGTTAAAACTAATCACATTGAGTCATTTGACATGTAACTTCTCAAAGTTTTTAATATAAGAATTTTTTAGGGAATCAATTCCCAAATTTATTTGATCAGAAAAAAATCTTTTAGGACCATTTTTTAAAGCTAATGTTGCATGGGGCACATTTTTGAGAATGTTGAGTTAATTACATAAATACTCAATAACTGTTACTTTCATTTATGTTAGTTTCAAGATCTATAAAAATACAAAGATTCTTATCGCAATACACTATGCCCTGAAAAAAAAAGGTATTCTTTTTATCTCACTGTGTTTCAAACTGCTCTTTAAGAGTTCATTTCTGTTTCCTATTTAATCATATGCTTATTGTTCTATTCTTCCCCTGAATTTTATTTGAGAAAAATCTACATTACCACTCTGCTCACTTAATCTAGGATAAACAGCTATCAACAAGTCTAAATCCTTAGCTCTAGCACCAGCACAGCTACTAATTATGTGACTAAGCTTTGTTTTCTTTTAAACTTTTTTAGAACTCTATAAAATGAGTGAAATAGAATTGTTCTGAGATAGAATGGCATGTTATAGCATAGTAAACCTGGAAGAGTTGTCTTTAAAAAAAACTTTCAAAACTTTCTATTTCCACCCCATCATATAAGGAACTTGGAGGTCATCCCTCTCCTCCGCACAAGAAAAAAGTTGAACAAACTGAAAATCAACAATTTTTCTTAAATCCATCAGAGGATCAAGATCACTGCCCCCAAATGTCAGGAGGCATACAGCTTAGTACAGAGAGTCACAACTTACTAGAGCACAAGCTTCTGCGGGTGTCAGTGCCAGAGCAGGAGAGTCTAGGTTGTAATGGATGAGTTGCTGGAAATTCTGTATGGACAAGTTGGAGAATTAAAAATTCTGCCCTGGCTTGTGTGACTCAGTGGGTTGAGTGCTGGCCTTTGAACTGAGGGATCACTGGTTTGATTCGCACTCAGGGCACATGCCTGGGTCGTGGGCTGGGTCCCTGGCTGGGGGCATACGAGAGGCAGCCAATTGACGTTTCTTTCCCTCTCTTTCTCCCTCCCTGCCCCCTCTCTAAAATAAATAACTAATTAATTAAATAACATTAAAAATAAAAAAAATCCAGGAGGGCGACCCTAGTGGGGCTCCTACACTTTTGCGAAGGGTTCCTCCCAGGATCTCTAAGAGGCTCTCACAAAGGTAATTGGAAAAACTCCCTGATGCTCCCATCAAGAGTAAGGGTAAAATAGTCATTTCTGAAGCAAACCTAGAGCACTCTGTTCTTCTTAATAAAATAAGTGATTTCACCAGAGTCTAACAGATCTGGGAGAAGGGAACTACCAGCTCCAGTCCCCTCTAGCCCTTGATGTGGAGGAAGGGAAATACACAACTGCAGCCTCTTCTAGTCTCCCTGTCTCACTTGTGTGCATGTGAGAATGTGTGTGTGTGTGCGTGTTTGGGGGACAGGAGTGGCAGGGGAGAAACAAGGGAAGCACCTTTAAAGGTCACGGCCCACGGGCATAAGCTGACTGAAAAACTGAGACTAACCATACCACTCACTGCAGAACACTTCCCCTCCTTCCGCACCTCACCACCACATTAACAAGGCCCGTAGACTTAAAGTTCCTTTTATGCAGGTTATTGTGTCTAGCTTTCAACAAAAAGAAATCACAAGGCATACTAAAAGGCAAAAAACACAGTTTAAAGAGACAGGGTAAGCATCAGAACCAGACTTAGATACAACAGGAATGTTGGAATTATCATCAGACTTGGAATTTAAAATAACTATGATTAATATGCTAAGTGACCAAGAAAATAAAACAAGCCATAGACTTAGAGAAAATGTTTGCATAATACATATTTGATAAAAGACTGTTATGTAAAATATATAAACAACCCTTATACCATGACTAAGTGGGATTTATTCCTGGGATGCAAGTTTTAACATATGCAAATGCTCAATGTGATATATACTGCATTAACAGAATGACCGGCAAAAACCATATGATTATCTAAATAGAAACAGAAAACATATTTGATAAAATTCAACATGCATTCATGCTTTAAAAAAACCTCTCATCAAAATAGGCATAAAAGGAAATTTTCTCAACCCAATAAAGGCCACTCATGAAAAGCTCACCGCTAACATTATAATCAATAGGGGAAAAATAAAAGTTTGTCCTCTAAAATCCAGTACAAGGAAAAGATGCCCCCTCTCGCCCTTGCACTCAACATAACACTGGAAGTACTAGTGAGAGCAATCAGACAAGAAAAATAAAAGGCACCAAACCAGAAAAGAAGAAGTAAAATTATCTGTTTGCAGGTGACATGATCTTATATATACAAAACCCTACAGACTCTACCAAAGAAATTGTTATAAGTAATAAATGAATTCAGTTAATTATGAAAGATTTTAAATTCAAAATGTGATGTATGTTGTATGTACATGCACCACACACACACACACCCCATGAAGGAAAACAATGCTAAATTTGATTGTATTGGAAAGGTATAAAAACAGGCACAAGGCAGGAGAAGCTGTTAGCAATGGAAATTTTTTAATATTTGTAGGGACTCCCACAAATAAAAAAATAAACAAACTACCAATAAATAGAAAAAAAGGGGAGTGGAGACTTTAGCAGGAACAGCATGAAAGAAGAAATCCAAATAACCAATTAATATCCGTTAATGTGTTCGACCTCATATTTAATCAGAAAAGTAAAAGTCAAAACCAAAATGAGATACCATTGTACTCCAAACCAGCTACCAAAATTCAAACCGTCTGAAAATACCATGTGTTGGGAGAGGAAATGGAACAAATGGAAACTCGTGCTGTGCCGTGGGAGCAGAGGCCGGTACAACCACTGGTGGGAAAAGCCAGTGGGCATCGTCTACTAAAATTGAGCACATGCATGTCCTGCGATCCAGCGATTCTGCTCCTGGTTTCAGCTCTAGAGGCCTCGTGCATATTTGCATCAAGATACATATATAAGTACTTTCTTGGCAGTCTGGTCCTTAACAGTTCAAAACTGAAATTTTGGAAATGTCAACAGTAGAATGAATAAATATTAGTATATATCTCTAACGGAATACGACGCAGCAACAAAAATGAATAAACAAAAATTATACACAACAGGATGGTTGGCTCTCAAAAAATAATAAACAAAAGAAGCAAAGATGACACCGGGATAAATATAATATGGATCCATTTTTTATTAAGTTTGGAAATGGGCAACACTAAAATTATTATTATTAAAGTAAACTTTTCAGACTCTTTAATTACAAGTAGTTAGTAAAGATTTTGTTACATTTTGTACACAAGGGCAAAGATACCTAGAAGCCTATTCAAATATTTCTTGTTTGCTGGTACATTTCATAAGAAAGGAGAATGGTTAGGTAATCATTTTTAGTCTAGTCTTATAAAGATGAGAGTTTGGTTAAAGGTAGTAAATTTTTGACTAAGAGCCAACTGAGAACCAAATTAACAGGTGAGTAGTTAATTTCCAAAATAAACCTTAATCTCAGTAAAATCCATCACAAAATTGTTCAGGGACTCTATCAGGAATGCTCATCTTCTCCAAGAGGTTGTAAGTTCCTTCACACAGAAAATCTCTATTCCAGACCAGGTTTGGACAGTTTTTCTTTTACAGTGCATAGTATACAAAACTAGAAAGAAAAGCAAGAGAGCCATTGCCATAACATGCAGGACAGTGGTTGCTTCCTGGAGGATCAGGAAGGGGGAGGTTGCTTGGCAAGAGGCACATATAGTTTCCAGAGCACCGTTCCTGTTCTTTCGTGTAATTACAATGACACCTGTGGCTTTATTTTATTTTATTTTATTATTTTATTTTATTTATTCCTTAAACTGTTTTCCCTTAAACTAGCTTAGGTACTTTTCTACATTGGTCTTATAGTTCTCAGTTTGACAGAAGGTGATAAAATAAAGAGTAGGCGAAAATCTGAAGTGCAGAGAGATCCGGTTGTTTGTATATTTCACATCCGCAGGAAATATGTTTCGCCAGTACCAAACTTCACAGGACAGAGCCTTCACAGAAAGCTGGCGTCTCCAGTTCTCCGCGAAGCCTTCACATTCCTCCCCATCCCATGGTGACTGCTCCTCCTCTGTTCTCACAGAGCTCATCGTTTAGACCTCTCGCTGGCGGCTCGCTAGGAAGTGCTTCACAACTGTTCCCGTACTGTTATTGCGCCTTTCCCACGTGTGCGCTCCGTCTTCCAGTTTATGGCTTGGCACACAGTATCCCCTTGATATACATTTATTCATAAGGATCGGTACAGAGCCTAAGTGTGAATCCCACATCAGAACAGGTCATGTTAAAGCAATGTTCCACTGTTTAGCATCATCGCTGCTAAAACACTTTTCTCAAGTCCAGCTGTGGCTGTTAGACATAAAGTCTCCATGCCCTTCTTTCCTGAGTCAGAAAACTCTCCTTTTCCTACAAACCCAAAGAGTGGTAGCAATAAGATAGCACTTGTTGTCCAATTACACGGCCGTGCCTTTCAGGACTCATAAGGACTTGAGGCCTAAAACTTGCTGACCTGCTGTGATTGTGGGTGTGGGGAGAGTGTGAGGGAGGTGGATGGAGGTTGAAGAGGACATAGGAGGGATGAGATGGTAGTGGGAAAAAAATTACTGACCAACTCCTTGCAGAAAAATAAAAGCGACATCTCAGGTGGTAGTTTGATGTGGAGTGAGAGCACAATTACTTTATTTGCACTATCTTTTCAAGGGCTGGACTTAATTCTGACCATAAACTGCTTTCTTAATATGAATTTACTTTGCAGTTTCCACTCAAAGCACAAAGCTCAATCATCTCGACAAATATTTATGCATCTACTACATGCATATTGCTATGCCAAGACATGATGATATAACATCCTGAATTTTCTTTGTTCTCTCTGCCAAACACATTCTCATTTATTGATGGTTATTATGAAGGTAGAATTATATAATTTTTTAATTAACTAATAGCTCTTCCCTTTGTAACAGGATGTTGCAGCCAAGGCACCGAAATATAATAGCTATGACATTCCAGAGTTACATGCCAGACCAAGATGCAAATTTTCAAAGGTGGTAGTCAAAAAAATGGTTACAAAATTCTGGAATCCCTCACTTAAATCTAGAGCATAAAAGATGGGACAAGAATGGGGTTCAGGGAAAAAGATTTGCTCAGAGAATATACTTTTGCCTACCTCTTTTCCCATGAAAGATGTGGGAGAAATACTACCTGCTAAAGTAAAGTCTAAGGAGAGGGCATTACTTAGGGAGAATTTCTAAAGATTTCTGTGGAGAAAACTCTTGGCACTCCACACCTTCTCAAAGGGGAAGTCAGCTCTTCTTTCTTGACTGCAGTCAAGAAGGACAGATGACAGAGAGAGCACTCAAGAGAATTTATCATCCACTTCATTTTGTTAGAGAGGAGCCTGGTGAACTGGAAACCCCAAGGAGCAAAAGAAAGTTTGCCGCCTTGCAGCTTTGGCAGAGGGAGGAGGTTGCTGCAGCATTCACCGTCCTTCCGGAGGCGAAGATGAAGGCGGCATTCCATGAACTAGGCATGAGACATATATAAGTGCCAGTCAGCAGTGTAGGTCTGGTCAAAAAGAACTAGCTGGAAGAAACTGAAGACAAACTCTCAGATTCCCAGGTAGTTTACTGATTTGTCTCCCTGCTTTTTTTCTAGCCCCCTTCAGTGTGGTTCACAGAGAAGTCAAATGTTTCTGCTCAAAAGGAAGTCGGATCATGTCACTCCTCTGCTCTAAACTCTCCAACGTCTTCCCCTGTCACAGGGGGGCAGGAGCCCAAGCCCTCACTAGACCTTCAGGCCCCACCCAGTCAGACTGCATGCCCCAGGCTTATCCCTTCCCCCACCTCGACTCTGCAATGGAGGTGCCCTGGTGCCCTGTTCCCGACACCCTACCAGGCCCTCTGCCAGGACCACCGCAAAGACTTGGAGTCCTCACTCCAGTCACCAGAAACACAGTTTCTGCAAAGGCTGAGACTTTTGTCTGTCTTGTTTTCTATTGTGTACTCAGAACCTAGAACAGTATCTGGAATAGAGTGGTTGCTCAATAATTACTCGCTGACCAAACAGTTCCTAGGTTGCTGTTCCAAAAGGAGGCCAAGGCGGGGCTTTCTCCCCAGAGGAGAAAGTCACAAGTTTGCTGGGCAGCAGGGGGCCTGAGCCTCTTCATTCCTTCCTCCTTCTCATGCCCTGCGTGGATTTCAGTCTGCAGTGGTTATGATTGATGTTTTTCCCCTTTTATTTCCCTTTTGTTCTTGGTGTTTAATAAAGAAACCTGCAACTCCATCGCTAGAACATCATAAATCAGCCTCGTTATGCAGTCTGCTCAGGCAGCTCTGATAGGAACCTTCTGGGTTGGAGGAGAACTCAAGCAATCCAGGAAACGATTCCACAGCCATAAAAGCAACAGAGGAAAAAGCCTGGGGCATGAATCACGTGTGATTTCAATATCCCTGATGCTAAATAGGGTAACTATCATGACTCCTAAGTAGTGTTGAGAATACAGGCCTTTCTTTGACTCCAAATTTTCTAGAACTGTGTTTCTGTCTTTAAAAATCCTGAATCCAGAAGTCGAGAGTTACGGGAGGTAAAGTTACCGGGAGGCAAAGGAGTAAGCAGCAGCGAGAGTGCAATGTTGAAGTGGCTTTCTTACCTCCCCTTCAGCATGACTGAGACCGTTTCTTTCGAGATAACTGAGAAACCCCACGGTTTTAAGATAGCAGGAGCATAGGATATTAAAGGTAATACCTGAATAATATGTAAACAGTATTTCCAATCCAAATAAGTTTCTTGAAACACACACATGAAGACACGTGTGCACATGCACACAAGCGTATTTTGAGAGCCCTTCACTGCAACAGGTCACAAGGAAATCACAGCCTTGAACCTCTCAGACTCTCCCAAATGCCATGAACTTTATACACAGGAGTTCATTCACATTACCCTGTGCCCCTTCTCAATCCTATTTCTGCACAGTGAGGTCAGCAGAAAATGGTGGTGACATACGAATATGATGGAGTATTTCTGAAAGTCAGAGAACGTCTCAAGTACAATTATAGCAATCATTGTAGCAATAATGGTAGCACTTAAGAGTAGCAAAGTAGCATTCTCTCTCTCTTTAGTACACCTGGGCCTTTCCCCAACTCCCTTTTTCCCCAGAGCAAGCACACTTGCTCTCTCTCTCTCTTTCTCCCCAGCACACCCACACCTTTCCCCCTCTTCTTCCCTCAAGAAGCATACCTTTGCTCTCTCTCTCTCCTAAGCTCCAACGGCCTTACTTTTGCCTCTGTAACTTGTTTCCTGAGCCCATGCAGCCCAGTTGGCTCACTTTTTCTACCTTTGTGACTTTCTAAATAAACTTTCGCTTGTAAAAAAAAAAAGAAGACTAGCAAAGTGGTAAGTGACTATTAATATCCAGCATTACTGCAAGTAAGTGTTTCTAATGCATTATGTCATTTAAATCTTCACATGCACTTACAGTAGATTATAGGGCTAAAAATATTTACTTCATAAGAAATCACTATCCAGTATGGTTTTATATTGTGAGCTCTAACAATTAGCAAATTAGAGGAATAAAAGATGATTTTAAAAAGAAACGTTTTTTAGATTCTGTTAAAATATTTGTTATTATTTTAATAAAGTCATAAACCTTACATGCATATAAGTTAGAATGAATTGCAAGAATATACAAGGACCTCAGTACAAATAGTTAGCAGTAAATTAGGAAAAGGCTACAATGTCCCTGGACTCATAATTACCCACACAGTGTAGGCCATCATAAGTGCTTGATGACCACATAAACGGGTGAACAAATGAATGAGCAAATGAGCAAACAAGTCAAATAACCAGCATGCCGCTCTGTAGCCTTGGTTCCCTGGGAAACATGAAGACTCTTTGTTGCTCTTGCCTAACTTCTCTTGCTGGATCTCTGTCTTTTTCCATATGAAGCAATATCTCCAGTGTTTTCTGGGATATTGCAACAAACACTCTGGAGCCTTCTGATGTTCAGAAATAGCCAGATTCCCTCCCTTCCATTCCATTCCCAATGCCACCAACCTCATTCAAATTCAAATTCATATCACAAAACCATACTCTTTCATACGACACACTAATCCATCTTCCTCATCATCCCAACTTAAGCTACCTTTTCCTGTCGCTTTACTTGCAAGATTCTTCTCAATGGCTCTGCATTGCCTGCTCAAAGCACAGCCCCTCTACTCTGACCCCCAAGGCTTTTAACAATCTGACACCAACCCACATTCCCCCTGTAACTTCTCCACGCGTATTGTAGATCCAGTCATTTCTGACAGCCCATAATTTCCCCACACCTACTGCACTTTCCTTCTCTTCATGTCTTACTTATGCCATGCCTTTCATTCCTAAGTGTCTCCACTCAGCTTCACCTAAAAATCCTATCCATTCATCAGATTCCAGTTCTGATTTTCCTTTTTCAGTATGTATTCCATACGTGACTTAGCTGGAGAGATACTGTCCTCCTGTTATTTCCAAAGAGAGCCTCTGAGCTCAAAGAACACAACCTTTTGCATAATTGCAGGGTTAGATATTATCTGGTTCAATCTTTCCGTACCTGTGCTCCAAAGGACCAGGTCTCCTCATTCAAAAAAACCCTAACAAACCAATACAAAACAAAGGGGAAAAAACAAGACCCCTGGTCAAAAGCGTTTAGAAAACCCAATATCCTCCCAGAGACTTACGGTACATATTAGAATGTGAAAGGCTCTGAAAATCCTGTAGTGAAGAAATGTGATTAACTTGTTTTAACCCAGTATTTTCCAAATATATCTGACTAAATTGTCCACTTTTAATTTATTAAAAAATCTTTCTCCGAAAGCTAATTTTTCTGGGACACAGCCTAGGAAACACTGCTGTAATATAATACAACTCTCTCAAGGGAAGAGATGATGAAATTGAGGTCTAGAGAAGTGAACTAACTGAATAAAGACCACGAGCTAGTTTGTAGAGAAGCCGGTGAAACACCCCAGGTCTAACGCTCCTTCATTATATTACATAATCAGGTTATGTTATAGTATGAAATTATAGGCTTAGAATTTTTATTTTATACCTCACCAAACTTCTTAGACATTGAAATTCTGCCGGCAGTAATTTACTTTGGGAAGACTATATTATAGGCAGAAAATAGAGCCATTTTTAACCCCCAAAAAATCTCTATATACACAAAAGAATGAAATTAGTTAGGGAAACTAGCATCTGTAGGATTAGAATGCACATTAACAAGTTGAATTTACAGGAATCCAAAATTCTGTGGACAAGGCTGTTCAGAAAGACAAATTCAGTGCCATTCTCCACAAGTCGGTTCAAACACAAAGTAGTTATGCAAGTAAGTCCTTTCCAAGGTTCACTATATGGTATTTGTTCCCTTATCACAAGCCTTTGAGGAAAAACAAAACCCCCAAAAAAGCAATATATTTTTGTCTAGTGAGATCTCCAGCTGATGTTATCATTTGTGACAGGTACTATTGATTGCCATTAAATAACTTCCCCTCCCTTTTTGGTTTTTGTTTCCTAATTTGGTCAAAGTGGGCAGCCATGTGTTCAGGAAAGGTGAGTCCCTCCCCATTTCCCAAAGGTAAACCTTGATTGATTGGCTTATACCAATCTTGATCATTCTCACTGTGTTTACTAATGGATTTTTTAAAAGATGGGAATATGATCAATATCCAAGGAAAGTATTTTTGAAGTTTCTGGAGAAGATTTTTACCCCCAATAAGAGAGGGGGGTCGATTGGAGCCACTTTTTCCTACCTTCCTGTATTCCTGTATTTGTATGCAGTTGTAATGAGGAAGTGATGTCTGGAAATATTGAAACCACCATGACATTATAGAACAAAAGCTAATGCATTGAGGCTGGCGGAATTGAAGGTTCTCAGAACGGAAAGCTATGTTGCCCTCACACAGTCCTTTCTGTTTTCTCTCTTCTCTTTTCCTTCTATTCTTCCAGATCATACACCCCAAATCAACCTCTCTCTCTGGTTTCTCTCTTTGTTTCTGCCTTCACTTCCAGAAACCAAAAGTTCCCTGCAAGTGTCCACATTGTTGCCTCAGAGCAAATAATTAAACACTTCAGATCTCACATTTGCCACTTTAGAGACATGATCTACTAAATTTATATGCTATTAATTAATCAACAGTGTAAATAACTAAGTTACTATGTAACTTAATGCTCATTTATTTCATATGCTAAACAAAGAGCTAAAGAGTAAGTTGAAATGGTCATTGCTCTCATGTTGTTTATATTATATTTGAAAAAACCAAGAAAACATTTTGTAAAAAATTTTTAAAAATATCTTACATATGCTGCATACGCCAGCACTCACCACTTTTTCCAATCTCCTAGGTTGGACTTCTTTCTCCTTCCCACACACCAGCACCTTCAGGAAAGAATATTCTAATGAAAGCAACAAAGACAAAGTCACAGTTTTAGCCAAGGCCACTGAAGTGCTTAGCAATACATTCAATAGTACTCAGTAACTACTTTCTGAACTATTTACCAAAAAAACAAATTTAAGCCCAACTAATTTATTCCAAGAAATAAAAGATCGAGAAAAGATATTTGATTATTTAATAGGAATTGCCTAAGTAATATGACATAGAAATAAGTTGGATGGAGGTAAGGACATTCAAGAATGACTTCAGAACTGACACTTTCTGAGTACAAGGACCTTAGTTACATCTTATATTTGTATAGTGTTTTATGACTTACAAACAGCCTTGTGTCTATTACCTCATCTGAGCATTCCTCCTGTGATACATCATTTTTAGGTATAACAAGTTCACACAATGACATAGGGAAACAATTTGAGAGACAGCATATGGTCAGAGGTCACTTACACCCATTTCAAATATAAGTTGATTTGAAGCTTTAGAAAAAAGAAGGTGAAAAAAAATCCAAGAAAGAAAATGAGAAAGTAGAATAAATTCTCCAGAACGGAATCCAATGCATTAGTCAGGCCAGATCTGGGACACTGTGTTTACTTCTGAATGATGTACTGTAGAAGGGACACTGTCAAAACAATGTGTCCAGACAAAGGCAATCAAGAGGATGTCTGGAAATTATCTCAAATGAAGAATGAGAGAACTGGGAATGTTTAGCCTGTAAAAGAACATTTCAGGGATGATATCATAGACATCTTCAAATGCAAAGGCTGTCAGGTGAAAGGTGGCAAGAGTCTTTCTCCCATGCGTCTGATGGCAGAATGAGTGCCAATGAGAACAAATTACAAAGACCACAGGCTCAACATAAGACACAGAGGACTTTCTGATCCCCACGGCTACCACTGCTCTCCAGCCTTCCAGTGTGTTCAACAGAGAAAAGAAACTTCTCAAATATAAAGTCGTCTAACAATAGACCGGACTAGCTGCAAATTAGAGTTTCTGGGGCCTGTCCTCAGGAATTCTGTGGGAGCGATTGCTGTATTGACAGGATGAACCAGATAACCTCCAGAAACGCTTCCAGCTTAAAGACTCCATGATCCATGTGCTAAGAGCAGCAGAAGCTGTAATTGTCAAGCCCCACTCAATCTCTTTGGGTAATCAATCTCATCATTCAAAGTAACAAGATAACTAAATATGGAGTTTGCAAAAGAAGGGTAGACAGAACCTCACCAACAATGGTTAGCGCTGAGTATCCTCAGCACCTAGAACAGCACCAAGCACAGAGTGGGGGCTCAGAAATATCTGAGTTAGAGAATGATGCGAATATCAAATGTTAGGTAATTCTGACAGGTTTCCAAACATTTTAACTCACATGAGCTTGTTGAGCTTTAGGCACAATGAGCCCGTGGGGTAGTCTGGGCAGGTTGGTATGCCTGTTTTACACATTTCAGTTCGTGGTCCTCTCCCCAGGATCTCTCCAGTTAACAGTATGGCTTAATGTTTCGTTACAGGTTGTGCAAAGAAAAACCCAGCACAGGAACACCTTAGGTAAAACCACAGCTGAGACCATCACTGCCCATCATGCCCTTCGTATGAGAAACACCTTAATAAATGTCTCCTGCAACTAATTCCAAGAAAAAGCTTGCCTTGCCGTACAAGGCACACAAAAGTTTGTCTGCTCCACCTGCCCTTCTTTCCTTTCTTCCTTCCTCCCCCCGTCCCTCCCTTCCTTTTCTTTCCTAAATAAGATAATGGAGACTTGCCCTGGCTGATGTGGCTCTGGAGGTTGAGTGCCGGCTTGCAAACCAAAGCGTCGCCGGTTTGATTCCCAGTCAGGGCACATGCCTGGGTTGTGGGCCAGGCTCCCAGATGGGGGCGTGCGAGAAGCAACCGCACATTGATGTTTCTCTCCCTTTTTCCCTCCCTTGCCCTCTCTCTAAAAATAAATAAGATAATGGAGACTCCATAAGCAAACGTGGTCCCTCTTTTCCTCAGAATTTGCCAGGAAGTTCAGTTAACCTTGTGGTTCTAACTTTGACATGCCAAATTCATAACATAAATCTCTCCAGCATTAAAACAAATCAGGACTCAGAAACTTTTCTTTTGGGGCAGGGGGGTAAAGCAATGGACTCTTTAGTTTGAAAAAAATATTCCATGGAAACTATATATAAAACAGATAAAAGTACAACCATTGAGAAGAGAGCTCTCCCAACTAAGACTCCCTCAAAAAGCCACCACCCCAAGTGGTTCTGGATCCCTTAGTCTCCCCGTGATCATTTGATCATCATATGAAAACTACTGCTCCCATAGTATATTTTACGATCATTTTATCTGCCTTGTTTTGTGTCTTTTTATCACTGACCGCATGAAAAAGTTACAGTATTAGGCACCTGAAAAGTGTGTACGTTGCCATATATGATTATACGTGAAAAAATAGAAACACTGCAAATTAACAATATATAACAAGTGAAAGATGCCAAGGTTGTAACTCAAAGCTGACACGAGGTTTAAGCAATACGTGTTTGAGTCTAAGCTTCTCACTGTGTAAAGCTGAGAAACTTACTTAACTCCTCTTAGCTATAATTTACATATATAAAAATGGCTACAATATTATCTACCTTAAAACATTGCTCTAGGGATTAAATGAAATAATGAAATAATGTGTGTAGGGATTAAATGAAATAATGTGTGTAAATAACCTACACAGTACTTGACACAATAAGTACTTATTATTATCTTCATTACTTTTTGACACTTACTCAGGTCTGGCCAATATATTATGGCAATAGGAATTTTTTAAAAAGAGAGAAAGATACTAAGTCTGGAACCTAGAAACCATAGGGACAACTGACAGCACTGAAAAGCAAGTGCAGGATGAGACTGGTCAAGAAAGGAGTTAACCTGGTCTTCGTCAATAGTAGAGAGCAAGGTATAATTGTCAAACCTCGCTGACAAAAGAAACTGGGTCATTATAACAGGCTGAAAATGAGGCACCAACTGAGACTAAAAGAAGTAACTAAAGATTTTGTCACCAACCCAATTACCATCAACCCAATAGTTTTGACTTCCGTGACCCATGTCCCAGCTGTTTTACTGTCAAGAAAACACATTAAATTGCTTGAATGTGAAGAATTACAACTTCAACAAAGCCACTGGGAAAGACTTCGAAGAGCATGTATTGGCCCAGCCTAGCAAAACCATCCTCCTGCTCCTCCGTCAGAACCTCCAACAAAAAAATCTTCTACAGCAACGTTTTAGCAATGCCACGGACATCTCCCTGTAAACTAATGTGATGCTTGGCATGGGAGGTTGTTTATTTAGGTGTGTGAGGGTTCTGGCTGTTCACTTGGAGAGAAAAGCTATTTCCCTACCTCCCTTCGGAGGCCATCCAAGTACTTGTTTGACAGAGCGAACACCCATTACACACAAAAGAGGGGCTGGGCCAGGTTTCTGTGGAACTAAGCAGGTGAGCCTTCGCCGCCACTTCCTCTGGGCCTCTTTGGGCTGCGTGCGCATCCCCTCCCCGCAGCTGTCCCGTCACCGAAGGCAGGTGTCTGCCCTCCGCTCTTTTCGCCAGGATTTTGTTATCTAATTGTCAACATCCTTTTTCTCTTTCCCTACCCTGCTACCCTTTTAAGCAGGTATTCTCAGGGACAAAGCTGATAAGTGTTCCCAGGGATATTTACATTTCAATTGGTACTGAAGAGTGCTGAAAGGTCTTCAGAAAGCAGAGGAAAGAAACCCAAGAGACCCATGTGAAGTCCCATGATGGGTCTGAGGGAGGTGTTTATAGGCTGAAAGAAATTAATCGATTAGCCCATTGAGTGACCTTCCATTTCCCCTACACTCAAGGCTGACCTGAGAGGAGATCATTATTTCCTTAGAAACACGTAAGAGAAGGAAATTATCAATATATAAATTATAAATATATATTTATATGTATATATATATAATTTACCCATACTATATATATTTGCACATATTTATATGCACTTATGTACATAGTTATAAACACATATATAGTATATAGAACACATATAGAGTATGCATTACATATATATTATGGATAACATAGATAGTAGATATAGTATATACGCATATATAGCAGTATATACTATATGTATACTATATACAAACACATGATAAAATGTGTGTGTGTGTGTGTGTGTATATACATAAAAATTTCATGCACAGCCAATCCCTGTAAGATTTAAAAAAACATTTAGGGAATTTACTTTGTAGGTCATACGACATACAAATGTTTCCATAATCGCGTCTTGGCTGGCTGCAGAGTGATGCTGCATCATTAATTAAGGGTGTTTTCTGCACTAACAGCTCATTTCCAATCAGAATTTCCCAGAGTAGTGTAGTTAGGCAGCCAGGTGATTTCCAGGGAACGGGTTCTTAAATTCCCATGAATTCAGTTCACAAGGCTGATTTGCCAAAAACAGCTAGTCACAGACTCCATGCTTCCCACCCTTTTCTTTATCCTGAAGAGGGTAGGATACCCCACAAGGCACAGACGCAGGACAAATACCCCAGGGATAATTTCAACATTGACAACTTCAGGTCAGTTAAATCGAGCAAAGTAATTGCCTCGCCGCGGAAAGCCATGGGATGATATGGGACATTTGGGAGGAATGGAAGCAAATGTGAAGCAGACAGGGTGAGTTGGGTGGGACTAAGGCAGAATGTGAAGAGGAACGCGTGTCAGGCGCTTTAGAAACCAGAAAGTAAAGGTGGAATTCGAATTCTTCAAGAGTAACTATCACAAGACGGTGACAGCGGGTATTTTCTAACAGCTCTCATGTGAAGCCTCTGGGCCAGAACATCTGTGGAACCGAGAAGAAAAGCCAGTGACTCCGAGCCTTCCCGATTGCCAGCATCTCCATTCCTCCCGCTCCCCCTCAGCACCAGCAATGAGCAATACATTAAAAAGGGGTTTAGGCTCTCAGGAAATGTGATTGATTTTTTTTTCACTCTGCTATAAAAGCCTGCTATGAGCTGGAACAAAAAGCAAATGCTTTCCGTATAAACAGATCTGGGTGGAACATGGACGTTATTTTAACATGCATCGAGGGGTAGCCTTGTCTCTCCGTGGAGAAAGGGAAAGCAGTTTGTCTACAAAAAGTTTCTTTGCCTTTCAGTGTCCCTCTTTCCCTCCACAACCCATTGGAATCGCACTCAAGACTTGAAAACCTCACAGTGGAAAATTAACACAAAGTTACAGGACCGAAGTGCAGTGAAGAAACGTGAAATCTCGGACTATCTGAGTTCTGAGCCCTGCGGGATGGGAACAAGGCTGGGTGGGGCCCGTCGGCTCAGAATAAATGGGGCTACACTTAGCGCCGGTTTTCCATACACCAGACGGACAGTCACAGTCAGGAGGACAGACACGATCATTCATTACTGGATGAGGAAAAGAGAGGCAAAGCTGGGAGACACAGGCCAGACTCGAGGATCAGGTGTCTTTTAATTCAGTGCCAACTGCAGATGGTAAAGTGATTACTATTAAGTAGTTATATAATTTCTTACTTAAAATAAAAGGTCACACCTCAGTCTGTTATTTTGCCAGGAATAGAACTGTCAGAAAATGCCATTTCTCTTAGGAAAGACAAAAGGGCCAGATGTAATTATAAATAGTTGTTTAATGTAAATTCTGGATTCAAATTTTACATTTTACAACTTTATATTATCCTCCAAATCCACTATAAAACCGATATTTTTTGAAGGACAAAAGTTTAATATAAAGGATCAGTAATTAAATCTAAGCAATGTATCCCAAAGGGTTTTCGCAAACATGAAAGTCATTATTTCCAATTCATATGGTACCATTTATAGTTAATTCAATGGTAATCTTTTTTGTTTGTTTTTCAGTCCCTATGAGGTCAAATTGCAAGGAATAAAAAGTGAGGGAGGAGTTACATCGGCTTGCTATAATTTGGTTTATTACTTTCTCTTAGAATGGAAATTGGATATAAAGAGGCTCTTACCTGGAGGTTTTCTGCACAGGCAAAATTTATGATTGCAGTACCTTTTTAGTGATGGTTTTGTGTTTTGGGGAACCAAGCAACATCTGGAAGAAATGTGCATCATGGGGGAAAGGACCCTCAGGGAATATTTGTGCCCTATGATCTGTATGATTATTAGGACTTAGGTTTATTTCCAAAATGCATTGGTTAAAATTTGTTCTGTTAGGGGCTATTGTTGCTTTTCTATATTGGATGGATGCCACTTGATCAGGACTCTTTTTACCTGAGGGTTTTTTGTTTTTTGCTTTTTAGAAGAAGAAAAAAAGAAAATTATTAACCATCAGGTCTGAAGTAGTTTAAGGATTAAAGAAAGAAAAAGTACCTGAATGGTCTAGAAATAGGTATGTTTGTTCGATCTGTTCTTCAGTCAATAAGAACCAGGGAAAAGCTGAGGCTATTACTGTTAATATTCTGGGAATAATGACCATTTTATTAATTTTAACTAGCTGACAGAACATTACGTTCCCCACATTGAACTTACTAAGGCAAGGATCTAAACTTTCTCCAGTAAACCCAGGCTATGGTAACCTCTCTTCCTTCTCAACTTCTATAATATCTGCCGTTGTACAATAGTCACGAAGCACACACATACGCCTCCATCTCTCTCTTTCACCTGTACAAAGAAAGCCCAAGACATATCTGTGAGACCATCAACTTGAAAGTTTCTGAAAGGAAAGGGAGAGCGCAATTCTCCTCCACCGTAGGACACCTGAAAATCACAGACGGAATGTTCCTGCGTCCTCTACTCAGCCTGTCCCCACTAGGACCCTGAGAGCAGAGCACAGGGTTACGATGTCTCATTCTTCCCTTCCTCTCCAAACCTCCTTCCCTTCTCCAGTTCAAAGATCTCTTACATGGTCTGGGGATAGAATGAGGAACCTGCTTGGTCTGTGGGCATCTCCTTCTCCAATGTCTCTATCTCGCTTCAGTTGGGACCTTTTAAAATTAGAAGCAACAAGTTTGGCACATGATGCTTGCAACACTAAAGTCATAGGTGACTAAGGTATAATTACCAAATGGGGTATAATTACCAGCTGAACTGAGAGGATAGAAAGAGGGCCCATTCATTAAACTTCGCATTTCTCCACGACACGGATATTTGTATATGTTAACTACAATGCCCTGAACATGGTAAATGCCCAAGAAAGGTCAGGGACTCATGATTAATAAGAGTATTTTAGACATATTTTATATTAAAGCCGAAACTAAAAGTTGTGATTATCAACCTTTCCCACCAAAATACTACTAACAGCGGAAATGCGTGAATGGTTTCCACAACAAAGGAGATAGTCCTTCAAAGACTTGTGTTATCTTTCAAGAATGCACACATCCCTGTGGCTCTTTTGTAACTGCCAGTTTGTCAATAATATTTTAAAAGCTATACACGGTGCCAGGAGGGTAGCTGAAATATCAGAGGATCACTTTGTAAAGTATATGATTGTCTAACCTCTATACTGTACACCTGAAACGAATACAGAACAATACTGAATATAAACTGTAATTGAAAAAGTAAACAATAAAATAAAAATGCATGCGTACCGCAGCTTGACATTTGTAATAACCAGAGATATCAGTGGCTCAAAGTAGCCATTCTACCAAATGCCCTAGCTGGGATTTGACTATATTTCCAAATTGAGTCTCCATGTGGATGCAAAAACCACTAGGCCCCCTAGGGCATGAAAAGGGAATTCTCTCCCTCTCTTAGTCCCACAAGACATGCCATCTCCTGGTACCTTTGATATATCAAGTTCCAGTGCTCTAACCCAGCAGTTTTCACCCTGTGTACTGCAAGAGGCATGCTGATGGGCTGCAAGAAAGTTTCAAACATGCACTACTGACTATTTATTCCAGGGCGCTGACCTCTTTTCCTTTCGGTTGTCAAAGTTAAAAAATGACAACCACCAACACAATAGCTGTCTGGTGTAAATGAACCAAAATTATACCTATTTTTTTTTTTTGCCAGATTGTCAAAAACTATATTTTTTCGTGTGCTACAGAATTTTAGTTATTAGTTTTTGTGTGTCATGAGATGAAAAAGTTGAAATTTTTTGCACTAACCTCTCGTTCCTATTCCCCACAATCTGACAAACACACTGAACTAGATGCATAACCATCTGGTCAGTTCTTCATATGGGCAGAAAAATATTTCCCATCCCCCCAGAAGATACAAATTCACAAATATAAAAATAATTAAAAACAAAAGACACTGGAGGCAGGGGGAGGATTGAATGTGGGAGGTGGTGGGTAGGGCAGGGGAGAGTAGGGAGGGAAAATGGGAACAACTGTAACTGAACAACAATAAAAAATGTTTTTAGCGGAAAAAAAAGAAAACAATAGTGACTTTATTCTAGGCAGAGGAAAAATATCTATCAAAGATGAAACTATTTCTATAGAACTTGGGTCAGCTTTCTAAGTCTAAATGCAGCTCACCAATATAAAAATTCCTTTCTGCATCCATAGAAATTGACCTTCATTACTCACCTAAAGCCAATGGAAAACATGTGGTAAATGGATGAAAGAAACTGATGATTGCTTGCCAACCACATGGTAGACACTCATAAATACTTTTTGTTAAAGGTTGTTTTATTTTTAGGTACACCTCCATGGAGTGATATATGCTACAGAAGACAATTTTTTTTCTTTTAAGTTAAAGAAGACCTATGGACCAGGAAATTTTGGTGCTTTTCTAAGGAAGCTCATGTAGAGAAAAAATCTGGGAGTAGAAACCCTTCGCTGTTATATTTATAACATTTTCTGAATTAATCAGAGGCTGCATGGTCTCAGGCTTAAAACATATTAAGAAACATCTAAATTTATTAGGTTGTATCATCTTGGGGATCACCATGTTCTAGCAGGACCCCATCTGTGAGCTTCTGACACTGAGAGCAAAAACAGTTACGTGTGTGCCAATCTTTGCCATTTTTATCTTTAATTAGATCCAAAAATATGCATAATGAATTATTTTTATGGGTAAAACACCACCAAGGTTCTCACTAACTGACTTAGAATGATAAATAGGACACATTTCCTCATTTTCTAAACCGAAAAATACTCTTTCACGTGCGTTACTACTTTTTAGATGTAGGGAGATGCTATTACATTTAACAAAATACATGTGAACTAAAAAGCTTTACGTTCACTAAATAGCTACTTTTTGCTGTGGATTTTCTTAAATAAAAGATAATAAAAATGAAAATAACATTGTGTGTGCCTGTGTGTGTAGGGGGTGGCATAACATTTTGATGTTTAATAATGGTCCTTGTACTCAAAAAGATCTCAGATTATTGCTACGTGATTTGTAGCACAACTTTGGAAAAAACTTCTGTTGGGTGCTATGACATCATGTCCAATGTCAGCTCTCTGCATTGACTAACAACCAGCCCATGAACAAGATAGCCAACAGAATATGAAAATGCTTCAACCCAAGCAAATATCAAAAAAACATTTACATTTCTAAGGATACTACTGGGTTCTCTTTTTAAGTAATTATATGAGTTGTAAGATGCTGGAACAGACTAGTAGAGGAGACTGTGACACAATCTCTTCCACTGGAGATTTAATAAGAGAAAAAGTGAGAGCAGGTTAGGTGGAGCCCTGGGCAGCCATGCCTGGTGATTCTAGGTCACTTACAGCCAAAGGTGAGTAAAAGCATAAGTCAGTCGTCCCTTACGCTTAATGGACTATGAGTTTCATAGTTAACTTGGAAACTATTAAATTACAGTGAGAAGTTCAAGTAAAGAATTTAATGAGAAACTTTTAATTTCTGAAAAGAATGACATGTGTTCACGCAAGTAGTTCCAGGGTGGAGAAAATACTGGCATAGAAATTGTAAGAGCTTCTCTGCACAGATTATTTAGAGCAAGAAGGGCCATCATAGACCTTCTGAAGTGGAAGTTCAATTTTGATAGAATAAAAGTTATTTTAGGGACACAGTAGCTTCACAGGGAAGAGATTAGAGTAGTTAAAAAGCAGTAGTGAAATTTAAAAATGGATTCTCTTCCTTCATACCTTGTGCACATATAAAAGTGTCTACAAATGTTGAGACATGAGGAAGGTATTAGAGCCAGAAGAAAATACCCCAGGTTTTCTTATTTAAATCCATGGATTTCACTAGATCAATCATTTTTCATTTACAAAAGCCCCCACAACAGCCCATCATACAAGTGCTGTATAGTTAATGTTGCCCTTTAAACTCACTGTCCCTCACCCTCATTGTGGTTGGGGAGAACCCTGTCCTATTTGGTCAGAGACAGAAGAGATTTGTGTCCACAAGTCAACTTTCTCTCCTAAAGCAAATGAGAATAATCTTTTGCTGTAAACTAAGCTGAGTGAGTATAACACTTGGCTATAATGAAAAGCACTTAAATGGATGTAAAAAAATGAAAACACGAGTCATTGTTTTCCTAGCAACTTCTTCTCTTCTTCACGTAGAGAAGTTGCCAGCCCAGCCAATAGAATGTTCGATATCTTCTATCAGTATGAAATCAAGGTCATGGTTAATGACGCTGTATTCTACTAACTTCTTTTTTTCTAAGCAATAAAATATTCAGAGAAGATGGAAGAGATGGATAAGAGAGATTAGCATGCTATTTCCTTGCTAAGAGATTCATAAGAGAACAAATATAATTGGATAATAAGAGCTAATATATTTTAAGAGCTTACTATGTTCCGGGCACTGTACTAAACTATCATGCATTATTTCATTTAATCTCCACTCTATCACTATCATATAGGTACCACTATTATCCAAATTTTACAGATAAAGAAATCGAGATTTATAGAGAACTTGCTCAAGTTCCTATTGCAAAGAAATAGCATAGCTCTGTCTGCTTCTAACAACTGTGCATTTCAGCCTTACTCAAAACTGCTTCTGGGTGGCTTGTCAGTACTTCTTTGTTAGCAGTTTTACGTAAGCTTAAATAATCATTCTCAGGTCCAGTTTAATACTATGATCACTTTTAAGGGTACAGAGTATAAAATGCATAGCTAACGAGAATATGTAAAATGACACAATGAGGAAAAAACTAGGTACATAATTAGCACTCTTCCATTAATGTCCCTTATCCCTATATGAAGGTCAAGAAAACATGAGTTTTTATATTTCTTTGCCATATATTTTTTGTTGACAGATTCTTTTAGCTATAATCCTTGTCATTATTATTCTGACTTCATCACTTGACACCGTGTCTGGCATGTCGAATGAGTGAATATTTACCCGTCTATCTGAGCTGAAATCAAGCCCTGCCCTGCAGACACTTGGAAACTTCTGAGTGACACCCACCACGTGTTATCAATCATGCAGTTTCGGTGAAAAGCCAGTCACCATCAGATCAATCTTTCCTACAGTTCTCATCAAATATGTAACAGGACAGGGTCAGCACCTTGAAATAGCAAGAAGAATCTCTTTTTCAATTATCTAGACTCTCTCTGAAGTAAAATTGGGGAAAAGCAAAGATGAGTTCCTTCTCTAACTTTTATTGTCACATTTCTCTCATGGGAAGTTGAGACTGAATATCCTCAGCCACCCGGGAAGTGAATGTCAAGTTTACCATTGAACTACAGAGTGTTCTATAGCTTTATTATGCCTATGACGGGGCCCTGCCACTGTTAAGCTTCTGTTAAGGCACATTAAGCAACGGTTTAACTTTCTGGTTGCTTGCATCATAACCCAGGGGTTTTTTTTTGGGGGGGGGGCAGAGGGCGTTGGCTCTAGTTAAAAAGAAGAGAAAAAAATCCCTTAAAACATATAATGTGGGAAGGTTCACATTATTTGAAGACTGGAGGCCAGGATTCAAGAGTGACTGGATTATATGTTTAAAAAAGTTGAAACAAATGAATTTATCCACACGTAAACAAAAGGTGGGCAAAGTAGCCAAGCCCTCATTTCAAACTGCCAGCGCATGTGACAGTGAGCAGGAGAGGCTGGCGGAAATGCTCCAAGTACGTGTCTCCACTAAGGTAAAGAGTGTTTATGACCCTATTCATCAGCCTGTAAAGACAGTTGTCAGCACTGGGCACCAAGGCAGGTCCCAGCCAGGGTCTGGCAGCAGAATAAGCCTAACAGTTACTAAAGTGTGTCGTGAGAGCAGGATATGAATTCATGTCTCCTGAGAACTACTGTATTCGCAAATGACCGTGTCAGCACAGCAGGATTGCGCCACCTCTTGGGAAACAGAGTAGCTTGAACCAGCAAGAAGGGCAACCCGCCACCTTCGGGGTGCCCAACAGAGATGAAAACAAAAGAGAAGAGCTACCCTTAGGAGAGCAGAAGGGCCTTTACAAACCCTGTAGTTTCAGGTTGTCACATAAAATACATGAAGTAAACAGGCCCAAGAGAACAATATGGGTGAGAAAATTTTACTTGTTCATGAATGAGGAAAATCATAAACTCTTTCCCGTCTCCTTTAAAGTGCCTGGGGGTGAGAGGGAGGTCAAGCGCCACAAGTTTTTACATTTCCTTGAAGTGTGTTTACTTCTGGGTGGACTCTGTCAGGTATAATCCCTAAGAATTCTTAAAATCCAGGGTTGTTCATTAAAAGGTAAAAATAACAAATGTTTCTCCTACCAATTAGGGCTGCAAAATACAGAACTGCTCTTACCTGATGCTTTGGAGAGCTAAAAGCAGGTCGTTGGACAAGCATCGCCTAACCCCTGAAGTTAGCTGTTGCCCCATCAGCTGATGAGCGCACACCGAATTCCACCTTGAGGCCCACGCCATGCTAGGCGCCATGAGAGTGAGAGAAGCGATCGCATGCATTCTATGTGGTCTCTGTCCTCAAATAGCTTACAGTAGATGGAAATACACCAGTATTGAACACAAAATAATTTGGTAGCAAAGTAAGATAGTGAATAATTAAGTCCCCCCAAAAAACTAGTGCAAAATAAGGACTGTAAAATTTCAGAGAAAGCCAATTAGGGACTGGGCCAAGGAAATATTTTGTTAGAATGAAAGTAACAAAAATCAGAGTATATCTTATTAAGCATTTATTAGATGCCGAGCCCTGTCCCGAGCGCAGGTGTATTAACTCACTTAATCCTCCCAACACAAGCACAGGAATACATTTTTTCCTATTCTGTGTATGAAGAAATGGAGAGACATGGGGGCTAAGTACTTAATGGCAGTACTACTTCTGTCATAATCATTTCAGTGCATCTGTTTTGGCACCTCTCCTGTTCTATTCGTCTACTATTTGTCCATGCTTGCACCAGTAGCAAACCGTTATAATATTATAACTTTGTTCAAGTGTATACACCTAAAAAGCATCAAAGCCAAGATCCAAAAAAAAAAAAAAAAAAAAGACAGACAGGCTCTAGAATCTCCTCTCTGAATAGCTTTAATATGTGGCATTTGAGAAAAGGGAGAATTTGAGAAGCTAAAGGGAAAAAGAGAAAGCCTGGTGAGCCGAGTGTCCCCGCAGGGAACCCTAGTTAGTCTGCCCTGACTCCTTTCACTTTTATAGCCACCATTTGAAACCTTGAACCAATTTCTCTCTACTCTGGATGGCTAAGGAATACAAAAGTGTCCCAGTCTCCAGAATTTTTCCTGAATATAGGTTATTGCCTTCAAAGTATGAGGGCCATTATCTCAAACCTAGAATTTTACACCTGAATGTAAGCCTAGAATATATTTTCAGACATACATATTTTCAAAAATTTTACTTTGTATGTACCTTCACAGAAGGCTAGTAGAGGATGTAATCCAGCAAAACAAAAAGTAAGTCAAGAAAAAGGGTAGCACAGATCCAGGAAAAAGAAGAATAAACACAGGAGAGAATTCCTGGGAAGAAAATTGAGTGCAGCAGTGTAGAGTGTAGGGGGCAATCAAGTCCAGATGTGAACGGCAGGACAGAGGAGACCTATCTCCAAGAAACACAGACTTTTGATCTATTATCACTGAATAATCTTACTAAGAGTTCAGGGATTAACTTGGATGATAATGATTACAAGGATAAATGCAAAATAAGTAGGTAGAAAAATAATCAAACCAAAAAAAGGCATTTAATAACTCCAGGAAAAACAGAAAGTTGTAAAATGAGGCAACAGACGCATTTCTTGACTCAGGAATGAGTCACCTTTACATGCAGTGAGTAAGCACTAAATATTCTGTTATTGAAGAAAATGAGAGGAATAAGAAAACAGGTTCCTCTACCTTCTTCATATTCATGAGGGCTGCACAGAATATTTATAATTAAGAAATAGCAGTATAAACATGTTATTTAGAAATGTGGTTGTAAATAATAGAAACATCTAGAAGATTGGAAAATAGTTGCGACTTAGGAAGCAGGAACCAGAGGTGAAGAGGGGCCTAACCAAGAACTACTGACTTTAATTATAAACCTTATAGAATAATTTCCACCTTTGTTTTCTTAATTTTATTTTCAACTACAAATGACATTCAATATTATTATATATTAGTTTCAGGTATATAGCATAGTGGTCAGAGAATTATTTCACCTTTTTTTCCCCCCATCTAAAGACTTTTATTTCTGATTTGTCCAGTATTAGATCATCGGATTTAGAATGGAGGGTAAGGGAAGTTCTGGTTAGTTCTACACATGAGAATGTCAACAGACAGACAAAGGTCTTGGCAGTGTCAGGTTTAAGTGTAAGCTTCATATGATAGCTAAAATTAACTACTGCTTTCCACTTTGGTTGGTGTTATTTCTACTTATATCTTCACAAGGGCAAAACTAGAAATGCACTCAGTTCAGTTTGAATTGAAGTTAACATTGGGTCAAATATCCTGGTAGAAACAGACAGTTGGGGAGTGATAATGGTTAAAGTTTGGCCTTATGTTTCATAGATGCATTTGATCTATAATTTCACAGTGGGTTTGATAAAAGTTAATGTAGAAAATATAAAAACAAAGACAAGATTAGCCCCCATAAAACAAGACAGAGAATTCGGCACAAATAGAGTATAAAAAGTGTTGTCATCAAAATAATAAAAAGTCGATAAAAGGGCTAATTAGTGGGCAAAGTACTACTGAAAGGAAATTTAGAGCATTGAAAAAATAAAATAAATAAATGTACCAGAATGCAACACAGAGATCTGAAGAAGGGAAAGGTGAAAGTGGATAGATAGAAAGGATAGTGGGAAAAGTTCCAACATACAACCAAAAGGAGCTCCAGAAATATAAAATATAGCTAATGGGAGAGGCAGAAATATAAAAACCAGAGAATGAAGGAGAGGCGGCAGAAGCACAGCATCACGCAAGTTTGCAAATCCTAGACGCCATGCTAGATCCGCTGCACATGAGAATCTCCGTTGTGGGAACCGAAGCATCTGCATGGCTCTAGAGTTTTCTAGGTGATTCTGGTGAACAGAAATAATTAAGAAACACTGCTTATAACCATGTTGAATGATCTACCTTTCTACGATGAAAGGGCACTGCACTAGGAGTTAAGAATCTGAGATAGAAATCCCACTCTTGACTACGCATTGGCCATATGACCTTGAACAAGCCCCTGCTAATTCTCTGGAAGCTTTAGTTTCTTCATCTAAAGTGCGGGAAATAATACACTTCTCCTTTTTCGCAAGTTTAGGAGGATCAAATAGACACCCTCTTGCAATGCCCCCGGCGCAGGGTTTTAAATGCTTGGTGATCAATCTCCTTGGAAATTCACAACTCTGTAATGTAAATATTTTTATTTGGGTCATTTTATAAATGAAGAAGTAGAGGCCGGGTGCTTGAAATAATTTTCATATGAAAGTTACTAATATTAAGTTACCTGAATTTCTCTCTCTAGCAATTCACTCCTGCATATGAGTGCTTATGCAATGATAAATTCAAATATCTTACCATTTCCCCCCATTCAAAAATTAGAGTAACCAGGTATGAAAATGAGCACAATAACTTCAAGTTTTCTAAGGAAAATTAAGATTATCTTTAAAAAATTAATCTGCCAAAAATGGGAATCCCTCCTTAAAAAGACGGAAAACATGCCCCCGTCATCACATTAACACCAGCTAGTCAAGGGGGTGCTGATGAATACATGAGTGTGGGGGGGCGTGTACAAAATGCCCTTTTAGGACTGTATTAAAAGGGGGGACAAAACCCTGAACATTTATGGAAACGTTTGCTCGATTTGGTCATAAATGTCTGTAACACTGGAGTGTTTGCCAGCAGAGCTCTCCTTACACAATGGTTGTGTGAGCGGGTTTTTTTGTTGTTGTTGTTTTGTTTCTTAACTGATTTAGAATTACATTGGCACTAGTAAAGGGCAACAACCATGAACCAAATTCTCAATAATATCTTTTCAGGCAAAGGGCTAGAGGACTATTTCCAGATTTGATTGTCATAATTCATAAATTCCAAAGGCTTCATGCTTCTCCATATCACAGCACAGTTGGGTTTAGCTAGTCCCTGTGGAGATAGAGAGAATTAATTGCTTATACACCTTAGGAATAAAGCAGCAGCTTGGACCCAATGAGAAAGAAAGACAAATTGGCACCTAAGCAGAACAGGTGAGAAAGAGGTGGATATAAGCCTTCCATCCATGTGCAGAAATAAGCCTTTATAAATTGATTTTTGCAACAGAGGCTGCGAAAAAGAACATGCATACAGTATGATTCTTCAACATCTTAACCTAATGCAAGGCTTTTAAAGCCCACTGCTTCCAATGGACCCTGCAGCATAACAATTTTTCGTTAAGGGTAAAAGGAGCCAATAAAAAGCACAAATTTTAATGCTGGCAGAGGCCATCGTTTCTAAAGCTCGTTTTCTCCACAAGAGGTTTAGGTGAGATTCCTTTGCGTTTTCTGTGGCTTAGTGGACAGGTCAAGTTAATAGGATTATCTGAGCCTCATCCTAGATAATCGTCAAAGAAAAAACTAAAAGGCCTTCAAATGTGAGGAAAAGCTTCAGTTAAGAAGGGCTCGCACACGTGAGTAGAGCTAAGGCCCCCAAATCTGCAACGTGCAGGCAGCACAGGGAGCAGCTGTTCGAGGAGCAGGTGGATGGGCGGATGCTGCAGCAGGATGGGTTTTACCTTGCGGAGAACCAGAAACGACAGCTGCAGGGGTCATCGGAGAGGCTGACTCTAGAGCATTCGAATAGAGAGAAAGTGAATGAATGGAAGAGTACTAAAATCAATGATATTTTTCACTTGGCCCTGAAGCCCGAAGTAACTCAAGAGGAACAGTGAAAAGAAGCTGTACTAAGCATCTAAAAGCCTTTACTAAGCATCACATTAGCCTTAGTAAAACAACGAAGAAAGGATTAGGGACAATGACAGCCTCTGGGTTCTGGACTCACACCCTGTGCCAGGCATATTGAGAAGTTCTTTATGTGCATTAGCTCATTTCATTTAATCCTCTCAGCAACATGCTTCATCCCATTTTACAGAGGTGCACACTGAGGCTCAGAGTTTAAGTAGCTAAATTGCCAAGGTCTCAAAGATTTTAAGGAAGGAGCTAGGATAGGAAGAGTCCGACTTCAACATGTCATTTAACGACCCCTGAAAGGAAGTTTCAAATGTTCATTTTGTTTATAATGAGAAAAAGAAAATGAAAATTTTCATTTTATTTACCAAAAACATGTTAAAAGACCAACTAACAGTCTAAAAAATTTCTAATAAGATTCAAATAGCCTCCTAACTGCATGACACAGAAATGCAGCCAACTCTACAGGAATAAAATTCTATCAGAGATGACATCGGAGTATATTCTGTGACAAATAAGCCTCAATTAGAACCTCTCGCAGAGATAAGAATTGCACCCTATAGCCTCTGCTACTCTTGGACAGTTACTAAGTTCTTAATACTGAGATGAAATCCTCCTCCCATTAACATTCGTGGGTCCCATTCTACCCCCTGTTATGTTATTGAACAGTAGTTGGGGTCCTGCTGCTTGCCGCCAACCTCTAGGCAAAATTCCAGAGGCAAAGTTTTGGTGATAAAGGAAAGGAGTCTTTATTCAAAAGCTACACAGTTTTGGAATAACAGCTTTCCGCATACATTAGTCACTTTTTACAGCTTTAATCACTTAAGCCTATCAATTTAGGTTAAAATCCTTACCAACTGAACTCTCCTATCATTCCCCCTGTTAGTTTTTAGTTATTTTATTTCTATAGGATTAGTTTACAAATGAAAACAACATAAGATACAAAAGCTACACCATTTTGGAAGAAGAGTCTGTCCCCTCTAGAACACCCAAGAAACAGTAACCCTGCCCCTCTCTGTCAGACCCACCCAATCCTAGGCTGCGCCCGGAGTTTCTTCTCCCACCCAAAATCCATTCAAAATGCCGCCCTTTGGGAAACTCAGGCAGCTGTAGCACAAGCATCCAGGTATCCTCAAGGAAGAAGAGAGAGCCTGTCTCTGCCATCCTTTTATTTTAAGTCTCCTGGCCCATAATTCCATGCGCTCTGGGGGCATTCAGCTCCTCAGGCAATCCTGACCAAGACTGTCTGCTATTGCCTCGGGCAACCTCCTCCTATAGCTCTTCCTTCTCCTCACCAGTGATCTGGTCGCACCTCTTTGTATCAGTTACCCAAAGAACTCTCCTGAACCCCTTCTCCACACTCGTCTCTTACCTAGGTAAAAGAGGCTCAGTTTCTTGAACAATTCCTCGTATTAGAGTTTTTGTGATCCTTGACTCTCCTGTTTTCATCTGAACTCATTTCTCTTTATGAATGTCTCTCTCCAAGTATAATTCCAAATCTGAAGAGATAGATACATCTGGAATAGTCTAACCAGTAGGGAGTATAGTGGAACCATTAGGGACCAATGTTGCTATGGGTGCTTCATACAACACTATTGGCTTATTCACATTGAGCCCTCGGTCCTTTCTGCACGCCCCCTCATTCTAAGCAAGTTAATTTGAGGTCCTAAATGTAAGATTTCGTAATGTAAGATATCTCAATGGAGTTTTATTTTCTCCTTATAATGAGTGATTAAATCCTAAACTGTCAAGATTGACTTGCACTACTTCCAAACCAAAGACTGATGCAGATACCAGACCCTACAGAGTTGCTTTTTCTCTCTCTCTCACTTGGACCAGCAATGTTCCAGACGGTGGTTGTTTTGTTAACCCAGGTCCCAGAGTGAAGACAATTGTGCCGCATAACAGAGACCTCTGCTGATCCCTGGCAGGCTGGAAGAGGGAGCAAGAAATACTCCTTTGTTGTTTTAAGCCATTCAGGTTTTGGTGTGGCTTGTTTCTACATTCTAATCTAGCCTGGCAAATAAAAGACCTTAATTTTTGTAACACAGCAGCTGATTCTCTAGGTGCCAGATGCTACTCTCAGCAGTCCATCACTCTTCTATAATCCAAAAAGCTAAAAGACAAAGACTTCCTCCCTAACTCGATGTTCCTCCCTAACTGATTAGGAAAGAGCTCATCAGAACAGTTGCCCTAGCTGTACAATTCACCACTATCACCACTGCATGTACACACACACACATGTACCCCATTCTCGGGGAGAGGGGGTTCCCTTAAAAAAACAGAGTTCTACCAATGGGACTGGTTTTCACGTCCAAGGATTCCTTCACCTCTAGACTGGTATGATGACAACAAAGATGGATGCACGCAATTCTTTTCCAAAGGACCACAATTGCAGCATCATGCAGACATCCGGATATTCAGCTTAATTGCATGTGTCATGTTTTTTGTTCTCAAAATGTCTTCACCACACAAAAGAATTCTGTGTGTCTTCTCTGGTGGGTGGTTGGGGTGGGATTATATTATTGGAAAGGGGAGGGAAATAGTCAAATAAAAATTGCAGATGGAATTTCTAATATGTGGTAGCAGGAATTTGACCTTTAACCAAATAGCTAGTGAAAGAAGATATTAGAATTGTAAAATAATAACTATATAGGAACCACAAGATGGACTCCTTCAGCTCCTATCAATAGATTCTGTACCCAAGTAATGGTTGCATGACATAGTATATGTTACTTAATCACTACTCAGTGTTTGCTCATAATTTCATGTGTATTTTTCCTGATTTCCTAATTAGATTATATATAACTAAAGAACAAAAATACCTGAGATTTTATTTAAACAAACTGCATTTACCAGCCATACTGAGTCTATATAGAGTTCTCAGTTAATATCTTTTTGGCAAATTTTAAGGATAATTTTGACACAATTAATTTACATCAGAATTAATTTAAAATTATTTTTAATTAATTAAAATTATTTTTAATTAATTAAAAATAAGTAAGCCTCAAATAAAGCAGAAAGTTTGCATTTAGACAGCAAAACAAATTTTAATAAGAAATCCCTAAAGATGACTTCATTGTTTTCCTTATAAACATTTTTAAGATTATATTTCTGTGTTTTTTTCCTGTTCGCTATTGTTTAGTTCAGAATCCCTTCATTAAGTAATCCTATGACTGTCAAATGCTTAATTACATACTTAGCTTTCCATTATTAGGAAAAACAAAAGTTGTAATGCAATTAAATTGTTCACATATATCCAGAGAATAAACAAAAATGTATACACAGAATCTTTGGATGTCATCAAAATCAGGGTATCTGGAATCTCTTACACATATAATAATTTGACTGAATGTAAAGTAGATGCTGTTTCTCTGTGTAGCCTAACTAATATTAATTCCACTGTCTTACTTTTCCCAAATATCTAATTAGAATTCATTCTAAGAAAAGTCAAAATAAAAAACCAATTTTATGATATATATAGACTTGTACACTTGAAACATATCATTTTATTAACCAATGTCACCCCAATAAATTTAATTAGATAATAATACTCAAAAAATCCTAAAATTTGTATGTAACCACAAAAGATACCAAATAGCCAAAGCAATCTTGAGAAAGAAGAACAAAATTAGAGACGTTACATGTTTTGGTTTCAAACTATGTGACAAAGTTATAGTGGCCCAAACAATACGGCATTGGTATAAAAAACAGACATAGCTCAATTAAATAGAATAGAGAGCCAAGAAACAAACCCACACATATACGATCAATTAATTTACAACAAAGGAGCCAAGAATGCACAATGAGGAAAGGACAGTTTCTTCAATAAATCATGTTGGGAAAGCTGGACAGCCACATGCAAATGAATGAAACTGAACCACTACCTTACATCATACATAAAAATCAATTGAAATGGACTAAAGACTTGAACATAAGACCTGAAATCATTAAAACTCCTGGAAGAAAAGATGGGGGTAGGCTCTTTAACACTGATCTTGCTAATAACTTTTTGGATTTGACATCACAAAGCAAAAATAAACAAGGAGGACTAAATCAAACTGAACTTCTGCACGGCCAAGGAAACCACCAATATTCGTGTGTGTGTTCTGCAGAAGCAAGCACGTAGCCATCAATAAAATGGCTTACTAAATAAGAGTCCGCATTCGCAAATCATATACCTGATAAAGGGTTAATACCCAAGGTATATAAAGAACTTGTATAACTCAATGGCAAAAAAAACCAAACTATCCAATTAAAAATGGGCAGAGGATAGGAATAGACATTTTCCCCCAGAAGACATACATATGACCAATGGGTACATGAAAAAGTGCTCAACATCACTAATCAACAGGGAAATGCATATATCACCTCACATCCATCAGGATGGGTATCATCAAAAAGATAAGAGTTAAATGTTGGCAAGGATGTGGAGAAAAGGGAATTTTTGTGCACTGTTGGGAAGAACGTAAATTTGTGCAGTCACCGTGGAAAACAATATGGAGGTTCCTTGAAAAATTAAGAATGGAACTACCATATAATCCAGCAATCCCTCTTCTAGTTATATATTGAAAAGAAATGAAAACCAGACCTTGAAGAGATGTCTGTACTTCCATGCTTATTGCAGCATTATTTGCAATAGCCAAGATATGGAAACAATATAAATATCCATCAATAAATGAATGTATAATTTATTTCAGCCATGAGAAAGAAGGAATTCCTGCCATTGTGACAACGTTGAGAGCATTTTGTCAAGTGAAATAAGCTGTACAGAGAAAAAGAAACACTGCATGGGATTACTTATCTGTGAGATATGAAAACTGAAAGTAGAAAAGTGGTTGCCGGGTGGGAGAGGGTGGATAAGGAGATTGGCAAACGGCTACAAACTCGCAGCTGTAAGACTCACAGGATCTAATGTGAAATGTTATGACTATAGCCGATAACATTGCATTGTATAATTGAAATTTGTAAAGACATTAGAACTTAAATGTTCTCACCAAAAAATGAAAGATAAATATATGAAGTGGGGGGCAGCGGTTATTTAACTCTATGGGGACATATTTTCACAATGGTCATGTAGAGCAAATCATCACTATGCATACTTTAAATATCCTGCAATTTTACATGTCAATTACATGAAGATAAAGCTGAAATTTAAGAAGTCAAAATGTCCAAAATTTTAAAATTATCTCAAGTTTATAATTTACATTGCAACATAGAGGTTATTTCCTTTTATATTGAGCCCCTCTAAAGAATTTGAAATAATTTTACATATTGAAAGAGAATAGATTACTAAAGTAACGGGATAAAAATAAGTAACAACTTGGCAAAGTTACTAGCTAGGAATCAAACTACGCACATTCCTTCCTCGTTTATACCAATGATTCTTCATAGTTTATGGGATGCAGGTTTACTAAGGAATCTGTTGGACACTGCGAACCAACCCCTACCTCCAAGAAAGTACATGTTTGAGGGGGGACCCCCCAAAAATTGGATTACCTTCTCAGGGCAGGCCCCTTGTAGTACAGGCTTCCCCCGCTAGGTGAGTGTTCTAGGAACTCACGTGTATCAGTGTACCGGCTGGCATTAGCGTGAGAGGCTGTGTTTGGTTTCAGTGAATTGTTTTTTGAAGACTTTTTCAATCTATTTGCCCATTTCATAATGGGTGATTTACGAGTGCACTTGCCCACACCATACCGAGTGTTCAGGAGTTTTTGACCAAATATGGCATGACCCCCATACCCCACCCTCCCTGATCACCTGGTCTTGCCCTGAGCAAAGGGAAACGTTTTGCCGATGTGGAAGAGGTGAAACCATAAACGGCTGAAGCACTACAAGGCGTCAAAATTGACAAATTCAAAAACTGTTTTGAACAGTGGAAAAAACATCTCAATAGGTGTATTTCATCAAATGCGGAGTACTTTGAAGATGACTGAAGTTTAAACGTGTAAGAATAAATACACAATTTTTAATAAATAAATTCCAGGGTTTTTGAGTCCCCTCTTGTATACATACTTTTACAAGGATTTTACAGGAAACAATAACACTGAGTTGGGAATAGAATTAAAGCAAATAAAAACCAATTGAGACCTAGAAATCCATCAGCTGGGGGATAGAAGTTTATACTACTTTAAGTGGGATGCCCCGTGGGAACAATTTAATAAAATGTCACTTAGAATCCCAAGGTAGGCCACAAAAATCAATAAATCATGTGGGTAAAATACTGCACACACAAAAGTTTTAAATAATAGAGAAAAAAAACCCTGTCAGCTGGAACCAATCGGTAATTACCTGTCAGGTATCTCCTGTGTATGCAACTGAAGTAAACATATCACATCACAGAAGAATGTTATGAGACTTGGTCATTCCTTTGTAGACGGGGATTGCTGACAGTTCTGTCCCTCTTCTGAAGTAAAGAACCCTTGATTTTTGCCTGGTCATAAGGCATCCAGAATAACGACTATGTTTCCCAACCCCCCTTAAAGCCAAGTTCTAAGTTCCGGATAGTCGGATATTCATATGAGCAGAAGGGAATTGTGATACTTTGAGAAGTGTCCTTGACGGGGGGGAGCTTACCTTGTCCTACTTCCTTTCTGCTGCCGCAGTGTGGACATCATGAATGGAGCTTCTGCGTTCACCTTGGACTGTGTAATAACCGTGAAAACGGAAGCCTCACTTGGTAGAGCAGCAAAATGGCTGAAGCCCAGGCCTCTAACTTCGTAGAGCATCATGCCAACCCTGAATGGTCTACCTCCAATTTGTACACAAGAAGGAAACAAACTTCTTTCTTGTTTAAGCAACTGTTATTTGGGGTATTTCATCCCTTGCACCCAAACCTGGTCTCCCTCAAAGAGCTTAAATTGCTGTTGAGAATAAAAATTAATCTCTGAGAAACTGAGTAAAATAACACAACCAGTACCAAATTAAAAACCAGCTATGTTCTGGTTGAATAAAAGCTTTCAGCTTGAAATGGGATGTGCTCTCCCATAAGGTGAATTTAACGAAATGATGCTTAGAGTTTCAACATAGCCCACAAAAAGCAATAGCGTGATGTGGTTAAAACGCAGTGTGCTTAGAAAATTTTAAATGGGAAAATAAGTAGATAATTAATATATTAGAGCTTACAGAATCCATAGAAGAATGTTGAAAGAGGAACAATAGAGGATTTTCTGATAAATTACAATATTAAAACTGGGAAATAATAGGGAAATAAGAACTATAAAAATTCCTCATGAATGCTGGTACATTTAGAGTCACCTGGTAAGCTTTTAAAAATACAGATTCCTGGATCCCACCCCAGACTAAATCAAACCTGGGGTCGAGGGCAAGGTCCCGCATCAACAGTTTACAAAGATCCCGAGTGGGTCTAAGTCACAGCTACAACTGAGAGCCACGGTTATGGGAACCTGAAAGGGATGTGGTAGGTCCAGGTGGGATTTCTTGGTTCCTTCAAGGACTTCAGCTGGTGATGCTAGTAGTTTTTTAAAAAGAAATTTTGTCTAGTTTTACTGTAAAATAACTTGCTTTCAGGTTTATTTATTTGTTTTGACCCAGCAATCATCGCACATCATCTCTTACTCGAAATTACGGTAATTACAGGAGTATAAATAGACGGAAGGCCCTTTCTACTTCGTCTGAATACAGCTTGTTATCTCCAACCACCAAAGCTCAATGCCCCACCTAGTCAGCCCTTCTCTTAACTGAGCTCTGCGGGCCCCTGTCGCTCTCAGGGTGTCTGTCTCTGACTTTTCCCACGTTTCTCTCTCCACTGGTTTCATGTTCTCCCATCCTTCCAACCCCAGGAGAGGTAAGATCCTCCTCTCATCCCCTCCGTTGTCCAGGCTCCTGGGAAAAGCCGAGTCCAGGGGCTGGTGGGTAGCCAATGAACAGGACAAAGGTAGGAATGGAAATCCAGAGAACAGGAAAGCATCCCCAGCCAGCATCAGAGAGAACAGAGTGCCGGTCTTCAGAAATAAAGGGAGCTTGCCTGGTTGAAAAAGATACTTAGTATTAGTTAAAATAAGAAGTGTCTTTTTTTATAATAATATCAGATGGTCCCAACTTTAGATTTTAGAGCGAAACTTCCAAAGTCACTGTATTATTTAAAGTGCCAAATGGAGATATGCCAAGATAAAGATGCACAAACTAACCAAAACACCAAATGCTTTGGCTTTCAGCTGAACTGATGTCAGTTTAGTATGTTAATTCTAGTTATCTCATATTGACCGGACCCTCTTGACCGACACCTGGATGTTACATGTTAAATAGGGAAATGACGTCTTTATAATAAATACAGCCTGGTTTGTTTTTCTGTTTAGGTTTTGAGACTTTAAAAATCATTTTAAAAAGTCAGAGAAGAGGAATTGTAATCTATTAAAAGAGACTTAAGGGATCTAGCAACCAAATGTCACATGTAGGCTTTGTTGGAATTGTGATTCAAACACACGAGTTGTTAAAAAATAATTTTAAGGCAATCAAAGAAATCTGAATATAGACTAGGTGTTAAATGATAAAAGGAATTATCATTAATTTTTTTGATTGAATGGAACTGCAATTATAAGAAAAAGTCCTTATCAGCTGGACATACATAATGAACTACTTACATATGAAATTATATGATGCCTGAGGGGCACCTTTAAAATACCCTGGCCAAATAAAAGGGAAGCAGGGGAGATGGGAGAAACGAGATGGAAAAAGTGTTGATACAACTGTCGAAGTTGAGTAGTGGATACATGGAGCTCATTATACTATTTTCACTACTTTCATGTATGTTTGAAATTTCCCTTATAAGAAAATTAGCTTTAAAATATGCTTTCAACCGTAGCATTCATAGGGAAATAATAAAAAAGAGACTCTTTATGTGGAAAATTTAAGAAACTGCTCTCTGAATCATTTGGCACCGAGAATGTATAAATCAGGAGATTAAAGGAAACGTCGGAGGTGTGAAAAGGAGAAAGATTTCACTGAGGAGGTGAAACTGGAACCAGAACTTAAGAAATCATAGTTTGAATGATTAAAAACGAGATAAGTAGTATTTTGATTAGGAGAGAGATGTTCTTTTTTTTTTTAAACTTACTTTTTTTTTTCTGTAGTAGAGTTATCTCTATTACCAACAAAAGTAAATAAATAAAAGCCTCTATATAAATTCAAATCATTGATTGAGAGAGATTGTCTTTAATGAAGATAGAAATAACACCAATCCCCAGACCGTGGTGGAGGAGACCCAAAGGAGTTAATTTGTATGGAAAAATAATAAAGGTATCAACAACAATAAAAAAGATGGTGCTGATATACTACAACAACGACCAGCGACTGAGTGTTTGCCACTTACCACTTACCAGCCACTAGGCAAAGCATTTTATATACATTTCTCATTTAAGCCTCACAGCAGCCTAGGAAGTGTGGTCTATGTTGAGCACCCGCCCCTTACCCCTTTCATATTTGAAGAAACTGAGCTCAGAGAGGTAAAAATAACTGTCCAAAGCCACTTACTAGTAAAAGTCAGAGCTAGGACTATAATCCAGATCTGTTTAAATCTGAATCCCAGACCCTGAGACTTCTTGTTACTCTATTCCTTTATGACCTTGTAAATTTCTCCACATATAAGTACAAAAGAAATTTGGGGCTGCGATTCCTGGCACTGATGATTCCCTATTGTTTCCTGGAGTGTTTGAGGAATGATCTAAGAAAGGACTGTAGAGAACCCCTCAGGGAAAGTGTTACAAGAACAGAAGTGCTGTACCTTAGCCAAATGCCCGTCTAAGGGGGAGGGAGGAGAAGAGGGAGCTGTACATCTCACACATCCAGAGGTGATGACATCCCGAAAGGACCAGCTCAAGGAAAATAGGCGCGTATATGCCAGGTCACACCCTGCTTTTGGAATCCATTTCTACCCTAAAGGCAGCCCATCTATTATAGCCTTCCAGATTTTTCTGTGCTCTCCTCCATGAATCATTTTTCTCAGACAACCAACTCCTAGCTAGATCTACCTATTAGAATGAAATGGAGGCGCTGTCTAGCTTCCCTCAGGTACTTGCCTTTTCAGTTTTAACACATTCCCACCACCCCCAGCAGTAATCAAAACAATCTTCAACCTTCCTTAAGCAAGCAGGAAAGGCCTGTGAACTGGAGAGCCAAGGATCTCTTTCCTGGCCTCTAAAATGTGCGTAGTCCTCGTGTGCTATGGTGTCAGGGATGTGGTACACTTGGACAAAAAGCACCATCTGGGAGCCGGAGGGCCTGGGCTCATGTTTCCCCACTTCTGCTGCGAACCTGCTACGTTATCTTTGGCAAGTCATTTCACCTCTCTGGGCTTCAGATTCCTTATTTGTAATGAGCTGGGCTATAATAATTTTATAACTTATTTCTAGCTGCAGATTCCTGTCATTAAATGGTAGCTTTCGGGCAACCTAACACTGTATAACAGACCAAAAAAGTAAAGCTACTCTGGAAGGGTGGGTTAGATGGGGAACAGGGGCCGGGGGCACCCCTTCCCGGGTCCCATTATAATGTATCACATTAAGGTGCTTTTCAGCTTAGACATTTGATGATCATAAGTGAACTCCCTGTAGCCTGAGGAGGAGGAGGGGATTCTCGGGCCCCCAGATCGCTGCCGTCCTTTATCAGTGAGCCTCTTCCTAAAGCAAATAAGCAAAGAAAGAAATCCCACAGAAACAGAGTCCGACGTGAGGACTCAGGGAGCCAACGGAATACTCATCGGCATCCAGGCGAACTAAAACACACTCCCAGGAAGAGATAAGGTTTATGAAAAGGAAACTAACACAATCACTTAAAAGAATTTCAACATAAAACCGCTCAGGCCAGGCTGCCAGACCACTGGGCGGCTGTAAAACATCTAAGGCCGGCTCTGAAAGAGAAGACTTCACAGGGACCCGTGCCTTGATTTTCCTTGTTTGTTTCTCAGTGCCCTGGGGTCAGCCCCTTTCGGGTCCATGCGTGTGGGAAGCGCACTGGACGCAGCGCACGTCTCCCCTGGCGCTCAGTCCTGCAGGACGTCAGCACTTTGGGATCAGGGATTACAGGGGAGTGACTACAAATTAATAAACCTGGAATATTACATTCATCAAAACAAAGTAGCCAACTCAGTAGTGTCACAGATGAACACCATGACACCCTGTTTTTAAATTTTAGGTTAAAAAAATAATTTCAGATAAGTTTGAATTTCAGATAAGCAACAAAAATTTTTTAAGTATGCCTTAAATATTGCAAACTTTTAAAAAAGTACTTGTTATTTATCTGAAATTCAAATTTAACTGAACGTCCTGTACTTTTATTTGCTAAATCTGGTAACCCCAAGATACAAACTTATGCCAGGCCTACTCCACATCCAAATTATCTATAAAAGCTCTTCCCTGGAAATGGCCTTTATAAAATGAGGACTATTTCTTCCACTAGCCTCTATGGAATTAAAGCTTCAGCCTCAGAGACTGCATTAAATTTCTGAAAATTGACAAGTGCTATTCATACAGTCTGATGAATGAGAATGATCAAGCAAGGAAGCTCCATTTGGGGCCAAAACATGAAGTGCTGTTCTAGGTAATGGAGACTAGCTGCCTTATGAGACTCATTGTCCTTACTAACTTCTACTGCGTAGAGACTGTCTTCTCAATTTTGTGGCATTATGTGTAAGGAATCCAGACAAACCTACTGCTCCGGCCTCTGTTTTCACCCTCATCTGGGGCCACATAAGGCTACTTGTTGATGGATCCTTTCACACTACACCTCATGTTGTTGTCTCTACCGAGAAAGCCCTTTCTGGCCCTGCCTAAGTGATTGACAATTACTTGTCTTGCAAAACTCAGCTCAAAGGTTACTTTTCCAAAAAAGTAACCCCTTTAACCCTTTCTGAGGTGTGTGAAAGGAAGAATGAATAAATGATGGATGTATATAGATGAACTGATAAAACTTCTCTATAAAATTTTCTAGCCTCTGTTCTCACCCCACAAGCAATGGTTTAAACACGGGCTTTGGAGTTAGGCAGACACAAAATCAAGTCCCAGTTCTGTTATTGAGTAGATACATGATTTTAGACTAGACATTCAACTTCAGTGAACTGCAGTCCCCTTATTTGTGAAACTGGGATGATGCAGCCCATTCCACAAAGATTTGTGGGGATGGTTACATAAGACAAAGTACGAAAAGCACTTAGCATAGTGCGTAACTCAGAGGAAACATTTAATAAATTGTAGCTATTATATCTTACTATTGTATATTAACTCATTGTTTTGTGTGCTTTCAGTAACCCCATATCACAGAATTTAACCCACTTCACTGCATTTAACTATTTGTATAGCTCCCAAACAAGGGTCACTTCTTACTTTCTTGCCTTTTTTTTTTTTAAGATCATCAGCTTCTACCACAGTTCCTGGTGGTATAGAAGAGCCAGAGAACTGAAAGGCAGAATCAGATATTTATTGAACCTAACTACAGAACTATATGCTGGTCAGTATGCAAAACATTTTCATATACTGTTTAATTCTCAGTGAAAGACTGACAAAATAGATAAAATTCTAGCCGTTTCAAGGACAAAAACCTAAATCCTAAAAGCTCAGTGATTTACTCATGTCATGAGCAGCATTTGCTTCCAGGTTTGCCTGAGAGCAGGTCTGAGCACACAGCCTACATGGCAGAGATTGGTCTCTTTACCTTTCCATTTCAGCTCTTCCCAAGGTCAGGGTGAGTAACCGCACCGGTGGAAAGGAATAGAAAGATTAGCCTCAGTGCTAGGTAAATGAGGGACGATGATAAGGAGCGGGGGAGGAGCACAAGGGGAGAGCGCAGCGAGGGCAGTTACAGCCAAGGCGGGAGGCCATCTTATGCCCCTCCCTCACTCTTTTATCCTCCAAAAGTCTGTTACATGTGTGGTTTAATAAACCTCTATCTCATTATTTTGAAGTTAATATTTAAGAACATCAAATATAAATAAATCAGTTTTCTTTGAAGTAAAGCAAACATGAGAGCTATAGCAAAATCTTCTTTGTCTGGCTCTCCAGTCCTGGTCCTCTCCCGGCTTCCTCCAAGGTAACGCCTGTTGCATTAGTCGTGTGCCCTTCAGACGTTTAAAAATACAGGAATATGTAGCCATATAAAATTCATAATGTCATATATTTAATTAATGAATAAATTATTTTTACTGTCCACACACGCCAGAAAAATCTGCTTTACCCGTTTGGTGTCGACATTTGCCTACTCCAAAATGGGTCTTCTCAGATTTCAAGATCCACTAAAGAGGATGGAATCTCAAAAAGGTATTTTACCAAGGTACACAAGAAGGAAGCACATTTTCAAAAGTTTGTTTTGCCATCAAGAACGTGTACTTTCTCCAAGGCAATTTGAGAATCATTTTTTGCAGAGATTTCCTGACAAGGAGATGAAGATAATACATTATTCAGTATCACTAAGACCTACTACAAAGTGGATTCCAAGGGAGAGACTGCAAAAGAAAACCAAAATAAGGACTAATACTGCAATCAAGAACTGATCACATTTAAAAAAAAAATTAAATTCAAACCAAACATTTGCAGAATACTTACAGTGCCTTTGTGGATGGAGCTCCATGGAACATACTTTGAAAACACTTTACCGGCTCGCTATTTTCTAGGCCTTTCTTAGCACTGTATTTCTATGATTCTAGTTATTCACTACCGAAGTGTCTGCATAAAGCGAATCCAGACAGTGAAATGGAAGGACTTGGTCTTCGGGGCCCCTACTCAATCTCAGGAACCACAGGCACATGAACCTCAGGCAGGTAGGAGCCAGGTCTGACCCGGAAGAGGTCTCTGCAACGTAAACAACCCCGCGTTGTTTCCCCTTCCTGCAGCAGCAACAAAAGTGTATAGACAGACATTTCTTCAAGTGTCATTTTCCCTGTTGAGGTCATGTTCCTGCTACAATAGAAGTGTTTTGCTGAGAGCTATTCAGAGTGATTTCCTTCGGTAATGGTGTGCTCTCTGTTTCTGGTTAGAGCAAGGAAATCCACCAGCCTCTTCCTGGCAACCATTGCTACTTATATAAGAAAGAGGATGATCATATACAAGGTAAGAAGGTGGGTCAGGGGCCCAGAAAGTGGGAGCAAGCTGAGGTAATTCTACTTTATTGTCCTGCAACCCATTACCCCATTTTTGTGGATAACAAACAAAGTAGAGAGATGCCCCATTGATCTCCCTTCTTCCCAACGGTCTAGGGCTCTCCTCTGCAGGGAAGGAAGGGTTTTTGTTTGAACGAGATTTAAGGGACAGAACCACCAAACAAAACGAGTGGACCTTTCTTTTTGCTCTAATTGGAAAAAATAAATAAATAAATGTGTAAAACATTTGAGAAATGTTAAAACAGAGGAATTCGAATATGGATTTAGTATTAAATGAAAAATATTCTAGAATTATTGTTAATTTTTATTAGGTGAGTCATGACATTGTTGTTAGGTAAAAAACTGTCCCTTTTAAAAAACTTTTCATATTGATTTGAGAGAGAGAGAAACATCGATCTGTTGTTCCACTTATACATGTATTCATTGGTTGATCCCAGTATGTGCCCCGACCAGGGACTGAACCTGCAACTCTGGCGTATGGGGATGATGCTCTAACCCATTGTGCTACCTAGGCAGGGCCTGTCCCATTTTTAGATGCATCTTGTAGTATATAAGATGCATCTAAGTGTCATGATGTCTACTTATAAGAGTGTGTTTGAACTTTTTCATGGTAGTTTTAAGGGAGAAAAGTACAAAAAAGAATATGGTAAAGTGTTGATGGTTTTTGAAAATATGTGATGACTTCATGGAGGCTCAGTGAACTCCTTACTTTTCTGTTATGTTTAGAAATTTACATAATAAAATGTTTAGTTTGAAACTTTTGAAATGTGACCCATAACTAGACCTAACCACATACTCACATTTTTCACTTTTCACTATTTACCCATTATATTGATTACCCCAGTGATTAGCAGTAGAGTGCAATGGGTAAGCTGCAGGCTCCGAAGCTACAGTGTCTGGGTCCGAAACCTAGCATTGTCCCCTTATGACTTCTGTGGCCTCGTGAGAGTTAGTCAATTTCTAAATCTGCCCATCTGTAAAATGGAAATCATAGCATTTTAAGTTATTATGAAGATAAATAAGTTAATCGATGTATTTAGAATAGTTATCTTAGTTGCTATCATTGTTAGTGAAGTAACTTCTAAAAGCAGAAAGTTATGATGTCATCTAGTCTAAGTTCTCTGTTTAATAAAAGAAAAATTTAAGATCAAAATGTTAAAAAAAAAAAAAGCCTAAAGACACAAAGCTGGATAAAGGCAGAACAGATTAGAATTAAGCTTTCCTCGAATCCAGGCCAAAGGCCTTTCATCTGTCCTTATAACTATGATTTAATTCAATATTGAACATATATTAAAGTGAATAAATTAAATCTATGCTCTCTGTTTAGCACTAAGTAAAAGACTAGATCTTTTCTCTTAAGTAAGATACCATACAGTTGCAAAACAGTAATAATACTTGATTTTGTATAGTAACTTTCACTTTTCAAAATGCTTCTAACAAGTTCAAGGACAGGAAAAACTAATCTCTGGTGATAGAAATCAGAATAGTGGTTGCATCTGGGTAGAATGGAGTATTTTGGAGAGGATCTAAGAGAACTCTGTGATTTAAGAGACATGAGAGAATTTTCTGGGATGCTAGAAATCTGCTATATCTTGATTAGTGAGTTGGTTACACTGGCGTGTATATATATATATATATTCTAAATATAATATATATAAATATATATATTTTTTATATGTAAATAAATATATAAATTTTAAAACTCACCAAAATGTATGCTTAAGATGGGTACATTTCACTGTATGTAAATAATTTTAACTCAAATTTTAAATATCTTTCTACATGTATTACCCTGGTTTCTCACCAGTTAACTACAACAATAGATATGTCTTTAGGGGTGAGAAAGTGGAAGTTTTAAAAGGCAGTGCTTTAAGACACACAGCAAAGCTACAGCTAGAAGTGGGCCTCTCGGTTCCCTGTCCAATGTAACTTCAGACTCAAAAGCAAATGGCAACAGCGCAAGGTATTAACGTAAGTGGGAAAAGGGAGGGGGCCTAGAAGAATTATTAGACTTGTTTGGAGAAAACATGAGGATAAATCTCAACACAGGACAGATGCACTGAGGAAGGCTATGTGGTGAAGGGGCGCTTATTTGAATTCGACCTGATGGTCTGATCACTGTGGGAGCATCTGCCTCTGTCAGTATGTTTAAGA
The DNA here is from genome assembly GCA_004026545.1 of Mormoops blainvillei. Lineage (NCBI taxonomy): Eukaryota > Metazoa > Chordata > Mammalia > Chiroptera > Mormoopidae > Mormoops > Mormoops blainvillei. The sequence goes on along the minus strand of PVJD01001697.1, from coordinate 157,359 downwards.
CTGTTCGGCAGCAAGGATCATACCGATGGCATAAATACTAATACTCCAGCTTGTCCTCTGGTCCCTCTAATCCTGCTTCTCCACCTCTCCTTTCAATTTCTTTTCAGTGAGCTTCCCAAACACTGTTCAGTCCTCTAGGGATCAATTCCGAACCAAGTGTCTTTACTTTCCTAAAGGCAGAAGCCTTGAGACCAGGAGAAGGAGAACAAAGCCCCGGGCATTCTTTGGGATGCCATGAGTGTTTAATGGTTAAAATAAAAGTCCATTGTGCCTTATTCTTCCCTCCAGATCTTATCGACATGGAAAATAATGCCCTCCACTCAATGGCAAAGAAAAGCACAATGTGGTCTTTAATCTGTCAGTCAGTGTTTATGTGAGCCATTTGGCACCACGTAAGCAAACAGCAAACGGGTTCTGTTAGGTGGGAGAAAGGTTGTCATTTCACACAATGGACTGGAGCTGGGTGGTGTGATGTCAGTACTATCTTGAGGTAGAACCGCCCAGTAAAGAGATCTAAACTGCTTCTGCTTTTATTGGCTTCGAGGGCCAATTTAAATGCACGTAGCTGAGTGACTCAGTAGTTCACTGACGTATGCAATCCTCGTGATCTACAATGCTCTAGCTTTTAGGACTGGAAGTTTCCTTAAGGGCAAGGGTGACAAGTAATCCATTTATTCAGCAGGTCTGCCAGACTGTGACCTGCATCTTTCTTGTGGGCCTTAATATGAAATTGATATTTGGTTACTTTCTGGCCCACTTAGTCTTTAATTGCTTCACCCTTTGTTGCTTGCCGAACAAAAACAAACTCCTAGGGAAAGACTTTATCATGGTGCTAGTGTAACCAAACAAAAAAAAAGAAAAAAGGAGGTTCAGCTGCGTGTTGCCACAAAAGCCAAACGTGTGAGGCAGATGCTGGTGCAAAAGGAAAGAGGTTTTACTCAGGTGCTGCACAGTCTGGGAGAATGGCAGGCTCCCATCTCAAAGCCCATCTCCTCAGTAAGACCAAGGAAAGAGCCAGCGTCCCGAGTTCCTGCTCCAAATTAAAGTACAGTCCTTTGGAGCCCACAGGCAGCTGCTAAGTGGCCTTAGTCCCCATCCAGATGGTTTAGCTTGTTCCCAGCTGCTGTTCTTCTCAGGTTCCCTCCTGGAACCTGGGTATGGAACCTGCACTGCCATGTGCTAGGCGGCTGCAAGGGCTACAAGATCACATACTCCTGGAAGAGCAAGCAAATTAACCCGTGGGTGTATGACCAGGTGGGTAAAGGAGAGAGGCTCCCTCCTACACCCGTTAGCAACCAGATGGCTGATGGAGAGAACAGGCCAGTGCACCACATGAGTGCAGGTCATGAGCAAGAGAGAGTCGCAAGTCTGAGAGCCCCTTTGTTCCCCTGGGATTGTATTAGTTTGGGTGTGGGTTGGGCCAGGTGCTTTCTCAAAATGACCAATCAACTTCCCAGACTTTCATATGCTTTGGGTGGGTCCACTTCCCAACCAATCCCTTTCTTACCCCAGGCTAGACTGACAGACCTCTTTGGTCTAGCACCTCCCCCTGCACCATTTTGACTTCTATGGTACATATGCCTGCCTTCCCCTGGTCCCACGCCCAATTTGGTACCAAAAGTGGGGCACAGGGCTTTTTTCTCTATCCGATTATCTTGCTAGCTTTTTGCACTCAGGCACTATCCATTGATATTTCTAGCCCTTCATGTGCTCATTGTAAGAACCTCTCCCTGCTGCCATCTTGGCCAGTGGGGGAGACTTCCCAGCACTCCAGACAGATTGTCTACAGGTAATACTAGGCCCTAGCAAGTAATAGCTACATATCTTTTTCACAGTTCTTATCATTTCCTGAGCACCTACTGTGTGCTAATCATTGGAATCTTACAATAACCCTATGAGATTATATAATAATAATTAAAACCCTCACCTTACAAACCAAGGCTACCAAAGTAGATTGTGACAGAGCTATGATTTGATTTCATGTCTAACCAAAAATCTCATGTACTTTTCATTAATCCACACTTCTCATAGTATTTCCATGATAAGAAAACATTTTTAGCTTTATCTATATAGCCCCCAGACTTCAGTGATTCCTTTCTACTTGTTATATTAAATCACAACTTTTCAAGCCATCCTCAAGCATTATTTGCCTTAACAAGTCTTTCAGAAAAGCATGAGATGGAATTGTCCCAATGACCAATGGAGAGATATTTCTTTTTTCTTATTTCTCATGCCAGATCCCTTTTCTCCATTTTCTAATAAACTTTGTGCCCTGCATCATTTAGTGTCCTGCCCTGTGGCTTTCAGTAGGGTTTTTGCAATGGGGTAGCAGGGAGGGCTTGATGGAAGCTGAGACAGAAAAAATAATGTTGGTGTTAATTATATTTTTCTTGCTCTTGTAATTCTGGCAGTGCTGGTCACTGGATAGGTTCTAAAGATTGGCTAGGTTTGTCTATAATGGGCACAGTTCCTACCCTGTGGTTGTCCTCAAGAATCACAGCTATTATCTTTAGGGTGAAACTTTTCCCTTCACTTGCTTGATTTTAGGGGTACCAACTTCTCTCCAGTTTTGCTAGATCTGGGGTGCTTCAATATCCCTAGTTAGTTTCCCGTAAGCTTATTTACATCTGTGCAAATAGTTTCTAAGTGAAACTTTCCTCCATTGCTCCATTTGAGGATGTCATGTATTTCCTGCAGGGATTTGTACTGATACAACCTGAGCCTTTCATTCATACACTTGTACATTCATTCCACCAATATATTGAGCACCTCTTGTGTGCTAGACACTGAGTTTACAATGGTGACAAATGCAGCCACTGTTCTCCTACTGCATAAAATATAGTACAGTAGATAGATCACACAAACTAGTGGAAAACTATAATTATACCATGTGCCATGGCCCAATGGAAGCAAATGACAGGAGTCAGTCAAGTCAGGGAAATCAAAAAAGGCTTGAATGAAAAAGAAAAACATGAGCAGATATCTAAAAGAAAAGTAGGTGCTATTGGGCATAGATGGCAAGAAAGATCATTACAGGTAGAAGTCAATGACTGATAAAAGCCAGTGTGACTAGAACAGAGAAAGCAGGAGAATGCTTGAAAAGAAAGATGAAGTTGAACAGGCTTTGGAGGCCATATTGAAAATTTGTCTTTATCCTCTGGTTAGAGTGTAGAGAACGGATTGGAAGGTCAGAGCTGAATGGATAGACCAGGTGGGAGTCTGTTATTGCAGCAGACAAGGTGAGAAGTGGTCTAAGTGGTGGTGGGGAAAATGGAAAGAAATTGATAAATTTGCCCTTCCCTGGGAAATTTCAGTGCTTAGTTCCTTATATACATTAATACAACTGTCAGGATAATGACTTCTCAACAAATGCGAAAATGTTGCCTTCTCATTGTGGAATGGGCTCAAGAAACACTGATCTAGGTCTAAGAAAGAGGATGAAACTCAGAAGTGCAGTTATATACACAGGTTTAGCCCATAAAAACTTTCCCCCTATCGACTCCCTACTTTTCCCTATAACTCTTCTTACATCTTAGAAATTCCAAAGAGGAAAAAGTCTAGAGAGACCTGAGAGATCCAGAGAGAATTGATTGAGTTCACATCTTGGCTCCTTCACTTACTGTGTTAACTATGCAATTAATTTCTATAAAATGAGAGTAATAAGTAAACCATAGGGTTGTTCTGAAGATTAAATTAAGTAATGTATATAGTTAGCTAATTCAGGTAACAGAAAACTCTGATTTAAAAGGACTTAAACAAAGAAAACTTATTACCTAATATATTGGGAAGTCACGGGTATGGCTTGTCTCAAGGTTGATTGACTCAGTGACTTAATTAGTTTCTTTCTAACTTTCTCTTCCATCAGTCTTGATGTGTTGACTCAATCTTGAGCTGACTCCCCTTATGATCATAAGTTAGAAGTATCACAGTTAATGAGAGAAATATCTAGAGATAGAGAGAAATATCTTTTTCACTCTCATGCACTTAAATGTGAGAAACCTTTACCAAGCAGCAACAGACATATCTTATTAACTACAACTGGAGTGTAAGATATACAAGGGCAGGAATTTTTATCTCTTTTGCTTATTAATACATCCCAAAATAGTGTGTTAGGACTAATAACTATTTGATGTTTAATAGACTTCACGTCTAACTATAAGGCTTCTACTAGAAAGCAAAATGGGATTAGCATGTATTGGCAGTTTTCTGTAAAATGTAGAATAATAATGACCTTAGGCTTTGCAAGCCACTTACAATCTTTGTAGTACATTCTTTTTTTCAATCTTAAAAAAATATAAAAAATATTCTTAGCTCATTGGTCTTCAAAGAACAGACCTGGGACTGGCTGGCCTACAGGCCATAGTTTGGGGACCCCTGGTTTAGACTAATCACATGGGGTGAAGTGGATGGACAGTCAAGCACCACCGCCAGTAGAACTTGTACAACATTCAGCAGAGTCCTCAACATGTAAAAAAAACTCCATTAACATTAGCCGCATTATTATTGGAAACACAGTGTTTCCCTTGTTCTTGGTATTCTAGGATAGCTGAATGTTAGAGAGCTCTGCTCAGTGATAAACCTGCTACAGGAGTTGATTGCCAATATTCCCGTACTTGAAGCAGCACCTGGGGTAGGGACCATGTGAGCCTCTGCATAGAAAGCCATACCAAACAGATAAAGATTTAGAAAGCTGTAAGCTCAGGGCCAAAAACCAAGATTCACAAAATTAACAGAGGATGTGATAGATGAATTATGTAGAAGCAATGAGTTCTATTCTCAAATATCTGAAAATTCAAAGTCAAAAATGTGAAATAAGTTCCTTTACTATCTCAGTCTTGAACAGGCTAATAGACAACAAGTCTTACTATGGTAAAAATCCTAGGCATTATTTTCAGAACACAACTCTTTTTTTCAAAGTCCATTGCTATGACACCTTAAAAAAATACTGCCTTCGAGTTTTATAGCTGACTGATCATCTTCATTGTTTTATATTGTCTCATCTTCAACAGCAGCCCATTGAAGCTGGGAAGACTATCATTATCATCCTCAATCATTGGTGATATTGAAAATACTTAACTACCAATATGTCTTGGGACCAACCACAGTCCAGAAATAGGTCTTTAACGCCCACTGCTGAGCCTCACATTAACCCTTTTGTTGCTGAGTTATGGGAGAGTAAGAGGAAATCAGACAGGAGGGGGTCAGTTGGAGTGGCTATTCACCAAATAGTACAGAAGGGTACCATTAGCTTAATAAACAGTATGACTGTGCCAGCGTGTACCAGATGACTCTCAGTGCTGCCCACACTTGCCAAACAGGAAAAAAACGTGGCTTTCCTAGGACTATAGATCAGTAAACGGCAGAAATTGGATTCAAACTCAGTCTTCAGGGATTCAAATTCTCCGCGGCTTTCTCTCTGCCGCCCACTTCTTCTCTTGTGTGTTTTTTCGCATGTCCTACGGACTGCCCTAGTCACTCACTCAGACCAGGGGGTAAAGACTATATTTGGAGAGAGAAGACTCAGGTTCACGTCCTACTTCTGCTATTTATTAAGTGTGAAACCTTGGGAAATCTGCCTGATCCTACAGACTGAACTTCTTCCCTGGGGAAATCACGCTAATCATGTCTGCACAACAGGGCAGCTGAAGAAAAGCTTCGTGAAATATGAAGCACTACTCAGATGAGAGCCATTGACATTGTGTGCAGATTGGCAGTTGTCACCTTAAGAGCCTGAAGGTTGAAACGAGAATTCTTTTTCCTGATGAGAAAACTCAGACTTCTGAGAGATTAAATTACTTGCCCAAGGCCGCACAGCTCGTGCTGATAGCGTCAGGACTGATTTCAAAGCTCTCAATTTCCAATTCAGGACCCTTTGCCGGAACAACTTCCAAACTCACATCACAAGCTGCCTGCGAAGATGGGAATGTGAGTGATCCTAAATTACACTCACAGCACTGATGGCAGGCCTTTGTCATCAGATCCTTCCAGGTCTGCAGGAAGAAGGCCTGCTTCTGGCCCAGCAGACATCGTCTGTAGTCCAGGGTGCACCTAGCCATTGCTAGGTCACTCCAGCAGCTCTGGAACAGCAGACAGAAGATAGTGTGGATGGGGACAGTGCCTATCCTACTAGGGTCTGACTTTCAAGCCCTCACCTGCCATAGGCCAAAGGAGTCATCCTTTCTAGTGAGACCGCTGAGAAGGAAGAATTATCCTCAGCCTGGGAGGATTTAGCCTAGGTTGCCTCAGAAGGACAACCACCCTGACTGAAAAGCAACAAAGGTGAATGCTATGGATACTCCCCACTCCCAGAACTCCCAACAAGTTGAGTAAAATTGACCAGCTGCCTCTTGTAAATGCCCCGAACGGGGACCGAATCCGCAACCTAGGTGTGTGTCCTGATCAGGAACTGAACCCACGGCCTTTTGGTTTATGGCATGATGATCCAACCAACTGAGCCACACTGGCCAGGGCCAAATTTATGGTTTTGAGAAGCTGGTACGTCAAACTGATAGGGCGACAGAAGGTGTATGGTATACGAAAAGGACTAGTTATCATGATAGGCCGTGGAGTATAAGCTAGTGAGGGGAAGAGAAAACATGTGACAGAGGTGATAAACAGTAAAAAGATAGTGAGGGCAATGGATTTGTATTGATATTTTCCTGTAGTCTCCTTATTTGGCCCCATGATCCCTCAAGAATGATTAAAAAATCAGTATCCCTGTCAACTCTGCAGTGTACTTTAACTCATTAGAATTCCTGTTGTGTTGATCCCAGTCTATTGATGGTGATACTCTACGCAGGGATACCTGAGACTTTTGCCATGGCCCTATTACTCCTAACAAGCCCCTGCAGACACTTCCTCCCTGGGCCAGTGTGGGCCAATATTGTTTCTGGACCAGCCCCTGTAGTTCTTGGATCACAGGACACACTTCAGCAAAAACCAACAAGGAGTTGTGACGAACAAGAATTATTACTCACGGGTCCTTGTGGAGAGCAGGACCAATAAAATGACATCAGTCCAATCGAGAGAGCATAAAGTATGTAAAACAAAATGGAGTCACTCATGTCAACCAAAGTGGCTGCCAGTCAGCCATGACACTTTGATTCAAGAGGGAAATTAACTAAATCAGAGCAGACACATCTGGCAAGGAGACACACCTGAGATATCTACACATGTGATCAGGACAACCGTGTCTGCAGAGCAGGACCACCCATAGATAGGCTCCTGGGGAAGTTCCACACTTACCATCAGGGGTCTCAGGCAGAACAACCATGTACCACCCATAGGCTCCTAGGAAAATTTCATACTTGGCATCAGAGGTGCCAAGATATTTATCAAAACGACCCGGGAGGGTGGACTACACCACTTTCGAGGTATAACTGAGGTGGACTCCAGACCACTGCGGAGACAGCCGAGCTCCACACCCCAGAACGCTGTTCCATGGCCCGCTGGTCTCCCTTGGCATCGGCCGCCAGAGGCTCTGTCATGCTGGATGGAGGACTTCTCTTGCCCTGCTGCCCACCTGGCTCTGGAGATCCCTTCGTGCAAGATGCTGACAACTCCCTTGCCCACTGCGCTGTCTCTCAGACCTGCAGACTGAGATTCTGGGACTTGGGTTCGTTATTGCCCGTGGATCACTGCATGTGTGTTACATTTCTCTTAGGTTGTTAGAGTGTGAGTAGGATATTAATGTAAGTCGATGTTTTACTTTGGGTGAACCTACAGTCAATAAAAGCTGAGTGAATCGCATAGCTACCTTGTGTGACTCTTGTCTACTCCTTGGTGCCGGGCTGCTCAGTGGGCAGCTAACCGAGCAGCTGCCTGACTGACACAGGAAAGACTTTATCGTGAACATACGCTTGTGACAGTCCTGGAGGGTACACAGCACACCTAAGGGCCACACAGTGAGGCTGAGGGTAGAGAGAGAGATAGGGAGCACACCTGGTCGCTCTGCTTTTTATTAGCATCCAAAGACGAGATGTTTGGGGTTTTGTGGAGTCACTCATTATTGTGAAGCAAAAGAGCAGGAATTGGGGGGTGGGCAAGTGGAGGAGGGTCACTCAAATGCTCACTTATCTAGGTCACCCAAGGGTTCCTGAAGGGGGAACTCTATGGGTGTGGGCGGTCTGATTCCTCAACTGGCTGGTTTCCTAGTAGCTGGGTCACACAGTTGGCCATGTGTTTATCTGAAATGAAATGTCTTTTGAAATGAATTCCTCAGCAATTCAAAGCTCTGTGTCAGACACCTGCACTACAATGCCAAAATGGATCAGAATCTTTAATTCTAAAGTCTGTGACATGACGCAAAGAAATGACACACACACACGCGCACACACGAGAAAATGCCCATTATTTCTCTGCTTCAAGAAAGTTTTTCTTTACGTAAAGATGCAGAATGGGTGGGGAGTGTGTCTTTCTTCTGTCAAAGTGCTAGAAAAGTGATTATAAAAGGACAATTAGGGAACAAGAACTAGAAATTCATCTACTTCAGGCTGATCAAGTCTAGGGAAACGTAAAGGAAGAGATTTAGGATCTGGAAACTAATTCTCTAAATTTCGCTCACCTCACTCAAACCCTTGAAGAATTTTTGTGCATGATAGGGGTAAAAGTAACCCAGTTTGTTGACAGCTGGTCTACCCTCGGTAAATATTTGTGTTTCAAATGCTTCAATTGATGGGCCTTTCTTGGATACTGTGAATGGAAATAAGGGTGCAGATAAACTCTTATACAAATTCTCTGTAAGTTTGTACCTTTCTTATGTAAACAATACAAAGCACAAAAAAACAGAGAAGAGTTAAATCAGCATTTATTGCCCAGACAATGTGTCAGATATGGGTTAGGTGCTTCCACGTAGACTACTTTCAGTCCTTACGTTAACTCTGACAGGAAGATGGTCATGGATGAGCTTTCTCCATGACACTGACCTGCAAACATTGTCACACTCTTATTTTTTAAACTCAAATCAAATTTTGGATAGCTCCACCTGAGATGGCTGAAGGTGAGCCACCACAAAATTTCTTTGTTCCTCTCCGAAGCAATTCCCAGCTTCCAAACAAAGCTATGAGTGATGGGAGCATTGTGGGATGGAGGAAGCCTAAGACACAGAGAACATTAATCCCTTGGAGACCCGGGAGCCCAGGCCAAAAAGCCCTGGATACAGGGGGCGGGGAGCATGTCAGAGACAGGGAAAATTTCCTCTCACACTTTCCATCTTTTCATAACATAGAAAATGAAACAGGACAGCAGTTAGTATCTCAGTAAATTTTCTCATGGCATACTTACTCTTATCCACGTTTTAGAAGGGAGAAGACTGAAATTCATGGAGTTTAAGCAATTTATCTAAGGCTGTACAGTTAACTAATAAATGATAAAATTCTCTTCTCTTACCAGTCCCATTATGCCACTGCAAAGGCCCCAAACACAGTGAAACAAAGTGCAACCTGTGCTTTATTAGTGGGCAAACATAAAATCAGAATCCTTTGCAAAATTGACTACCAGTCAGTTGGGGTTTTTGTGTGTGTGTGTGCTCTACTGCATAGAAATAAATTGGCAATTATTTAGTGCTGTGACTTTTGACATTTCATACAATAACATAGTGTTGATTTTTGCTAGGCTGCAGGAAGAACAGAAAACATTTGAATACCATGACAACAGACAGCCAGGAATGACTGTGACTTAGAATGGTCTTGCTCCAGTTTTAACTATTCCACTAATTGGACATGGAAATTTTAGTTTTCTTTTTCTTTTTCCAATTGCTCTGCAGCTGTCACAAATGAGTTCAGAGAGCAAGGTGGACCTTCCCAGTGGGTATTTGTGGGTGCACGTGTAAGCTGGACCCTGGCACCTTGGGATTCGCCACTCCAAGATGGGATAGAAAAGAGATGGCTTGTGTGCCAAGTGTCATCTACTTCTGCTTCCTTCATTGACATCTGTACTTTTGATTGGCAGGGCTGTCACTTGATCTTACTGGTGTCATTCCAGTGGAAAAATTAAAGCCAATTGGCATATTCTGGGGACATGTCTCGCTATAGTCTCTTCTGCCAGACTAGAGGGGGACTAATGAAAGGCTCTGGTCTGTCATGCTTCCGCCCAACAGAAGATATGGAAGAAAGACAGTCCAAAATTTGACACACCGATGACAGAGCCAAGAATTAACTGAGGCATCCATTTCTTTAAACCCCAAATCCAGTGACTTCCTTTCTGGTTCTCTCAGCTTGCATGCAGTACAATCAACACAATGAACCACTACCAGGTGTCAGATCCTCCTTGGTCTTGCTCTGAGGTATTGTTTGATCAGCCCCTCTCTCTTGAAAATCCTAATAAAAGATCTTTTGCTTTTCTACCATCTGCCTGAGCTTAGGGTAGATTCCTCAGATAATAGCCCAGGTTCAAGGCTGAGCCAACACTTGGCTTGGTTTTCTTCTAATCAGCCCACTCACTATTGTCAGAGGGAAATCTTCTAAAGCCACAGAAATCGGTCTAAGATTTAAGACCTTCAATACATGGTCCCTTAGAAAAAATATCTCATTAGTGGCTTCCTTTTTATTATTTCAATTTAAAATGTGTTTTTAAACCATTTCTCTCTGCTTTATGCTGTAGGGTATATAAAAATAAGGTGCTTGCAATAGACTTAGGGGGTCTACAATGCATTCAAAAAATAACTGAGTCTCACAATAACAGAGGCAGAGTTTTCACTCTGTAATCCTAGGACCCAGCCTGATGCATGGTATTCTGAAAGGGCTGAATATGTGGGAACCGAATTGAATCAAACTAAATCAAAGTAAGTCAAATATAAGACAGTTAAGTAACAAGATGGATGGGACCAAGAAGTAAAAGATAGGCTGAGGACCATGTCAGAAAAGGCACCTGGCCTTGCAGGACAGACAGGCGCACAACAGGGAGAGGGGATTTCCTATAAAACAAAAAGAGAAATTAGAATAATGCATGTTGGCAGAGGAGAGCGTTCTGTAAAAGAAATTTGGAAGAAAGGTCTAGAGAGAGAAGCTTATGCCCAATTTGGGAGGGTGTCAAATCCTTGGCTGAAGAGTTAGGTCTTTTTCTTATGTGTGGTCAAGAGCCATTGTAGAAAGCGGGCAAGTTGCTACCGCCTTCGGCACCTCATGAGAGACTGTCACAGCTCTGATGGGCTTCCCACGGCATCTTCAGCCCTACGTTTACTAGGAGGAATTTTGTAAAATGAATAATAAGAGCAGTCTGTCTCTAAGGCCAGGAGGCAGATAGGCATGTGTTTGTGTGAGTGTGTTTTCTTGGAAGGGAATCAGAGAGCCCATATGCACAAACTGCACTGTCTGTAAATGACATAACATCTCACATATGTAAGTGCCACTATTTTCAAAAGCAAATAGATATAGATACTGTGGGGCTTAATGAAACATAAATTAGTCTAAACATGTGGACTGAATTTAGAATGACTGCCATTGTATATTTCCTCAGTCTGACACAGCTGATGTCCTGTAAGGCTCAGTGCATGCTTTGTTATTGGAAAGGAGTCTTTGTCCTCTGGAATCTTAATACCACTGTACTGAGGAAATCCTTCAGCTTGGAATCTGATGGGTCATCATAATCCCGGGATGTGAATACACATATCGTGACAAAGCAAACTCCTGCTCTAAAATTGTCAGTGCAGGGAGAATCTCCACAAGAAGTGGCTACATTTATCAGCCCCAAATCTTCTAATCCACAAGTCAATTTCTGTTTAAGAGAGGTACATAAAGGATAATTGGGTTATTATTGGATAATTATCTGACTGATTAATACGAGACAGAAAAGTGAGAGAGGGCATGAGCTCCACCATTATAGCAGGTTGATTGCATTAATGGCCCCAATTTTTCACTGGTCCAGGCCCTATGACTCTGGCCATGTGACTCTTGCTTTACCCAGTAGGTAAATATAGGGTGTTAGCAGACATGACACAGGCAGAGGCTTGAAAACCACTTACATGTTTCTGCCATGGCTGGTGTGGCTCAGTGGATCAAGCTCTGGCCTGCTAACCAAAAGCTCACCAGTTTGATTCCTGGTCAGAGCACATGCCTGGGTTGCAGGCCAAGTCCCCAGTTGGGTGCCTGTGAGAGCTAACTGATGGATTTTTCTCTCCCTCTCTTTCTCCCTCCCTTTCCCTCTCTCTGAAAATCCTCTCTTCCCCTTTCTATGAAAATAAATGAAATCTTAAAAAAAAACCACACTTAATATGTTTCTAATTTTCCTCTGCCATGCCATGAGATGGAAAAGCTGGAGGATGAGCACATACTCCAATAGTTCGTACACCTGTATGGATGTGCAAATGGGCAGCAGCACTGGGGACATGAGCCCACAGATGAAAGAAGACAATGCTTATGGAGCCTTGGTCCATTATGTCTTCTACCTGCAACGCTGGGTCCCTTTTCTCCCGGCTATTTTCACTTTTCAAATTCTAACTTGTGTTTCACAGCCATCTCATGTGTGTTTTACTCCTCTGGAGCTTTCTCAGATCGTCATCCCAGTTGAAACTCCTGTAGACATTTGTCTGGAGAATAATCACATGGAAGGGGGAACATATAACTTAACAATCATAATCCCAGCTGTGCCTCTCAGCAGTGGAACCTTGGGCATGTTGCTTAATCTGTCTGAGTCTGTTTCCTCCTTTAAAAATAAAGACAGTACCCTGGCTGGTGTGGCTCAGTGGATTGAATGCCAGCCTGCGAGCCGAAAGGTGGCTGGTTTGATTCCTGGTCAGGGCACATGCCCTGGGTTGCGGGCCAGGTCTCCAGTTGGAGGGTGCGTGAGAGGCAACTGATTATTTCTCTCACACATTAATGTTTCTCTCCCTCTCTTTCTCCCTTCCTTCCCCTCTTTCTAAAGATAAACAAATGAACTATTTAGAAAAAAATAAAGATGGTAATTAGCACCTACATGAACAATGTCAAAGCAGCCTACAAAAGTACCTAATATAGCCTGGCAGATAATAGTTCCTCAAAAAATGTTAGATATTATCAGCATTATTATTATTATTAGGGTAAGAATTTATTGCAGTACTTAATATACTACCATAATAGCTGGCACATAGTAGTGAATATTGTCATTTATTATTTAATAAATTTATGTTATATGCTTTCTTACTTTTCCCCTAAGGATTCTTAATTCACATTGAGAACTTCTTTTCGTAGTCACATACCCACTTTACCTCCCCACTGAGATTCTAAGTTCTTGAATATACACAGTTCCTAAACGTCTTGTTTATGGAGGGCAGAGAAAGTTTAGGTATTCACAGTTTTACTGTTCTTTGCTCTCTGGCCAGGGAATTAATTGCTAACCTCCCTACTAAGGAAAGAAATGCCTCCCTTAAGTGCAAGTCCGGTGCAGCGGCTAACGGAACTAGGGCGGACACGTGGTCTCTGGCACCCTCAGCAACCAGGCAGAATCCAAACGAATGCATGAAATCCCCGGCATTCCCTAGGCAGGCCACACAGACGGCACAGAGCGGGAATGTCACCAAGTGAGTGGTGACTGAGAAAACAGGACCTTCTTCCTGCAATGTTATTAAGCATTATAAACCCCAGACAGCTTGGGCACCTAGGTCCTGAGCAAAATTTGATTTAGTTTTTTTTTTTTTATTATTATTCCCAGTGAGGCATAATTGCCATGGTCCTAACACTTATCACTAGTAAAGGGCAAAATCAGTGTAATCTCCAGAGCAATTGCCTCAGGAAAACATTCTTTTAGTAAATTGGTTGGAGGGAGTTCAAGACTGTAAGTGATGGGTTGGCTTCAAATGAGGAATGACCGGGGTTTCCGTAAGTGCTGAGGTCTCTGAATTTCAGTGAGAAGGGGGAGGAGAGAGGAGTTATATTATTGTTAGCAACAGCAGGAAATCAAGTTATTAAAGACTCATTAAGTGATGGGTAAAATCAATCCAGATACCAATCCTTCTAGTCTGCATGAAAATATGAAAAATAAAATATTAGATCCCCCAACCATGCAATTAGTAATGGGGTGGCCTGATTTAAAAAAAAAAATTGGTAACCTAACTGACAATTGTTTGAAATTAGACCCACTTTTAAAAATAAAGTCAGGTATAAGATGACTATGCAGGTGAAGGTCTTTAGGTGGTAGGATAGCATTTACAACTGAAAGCACACTGCTAACAATATTATTTTCTTGTCCACATATTAAATTCCTTAAAGTTCCTATAGGCCATATAGATGAAATTAAAATCGCAGATCAATTTAGTCATCTTATTCCTACGCCATCAACTTTGAAATTCATATTGATGATAGTTCAATTTTCTTGAAATTATTTTAAAAAATTATAACATGAATCTGACTCCAGTTTTGATGTTTAACCTCTGACAGCTTTCAAGCCCTGTCTCTACTCCTTCCCTTTATTTGTTCCACAACTGAGTAAGCCTTAAGAAGGCCCACACACCTTCTCCCTTGGCATTGTCAGAATACTCAAACCATGCATATGTTGGCTGGAAGTAACACTTAACCCCAATAAAAAACCAAAGCCATTTGTCTCTTTTTTCACTCAAGCTATTCCAGAGAGAGTGGAGTACCTACCCTATTCTCCCCCATAAAGAAAATAAAATAAGAGGCATACGATAGGAAAGGAAACATAAAACTTCCTTTATTTGAAGATGACTTGATTATAGAAAAATATAAGGAATCCACTTAAAAGGAACCAGAATTAATATGTGAGTTTAGCAGGTTCACAGTATACAAGGTCAATATCTTAAAAATAAATTGTATCTATCAATTAATATCAATTGTAAATGGTAATCTTTAAAAAATTCATTTACAATGGCATCAAAATCATAAAATTCTTAGGTATAAACTTAATAAAATATATGCATGGCCTGTACACAAAAAACTATAAAACACTGCTAAAAAATTTAAAAAGACATAATAAATTGAGAGATATACCATGTTCATGGATCAAAATACTCAACATTGTTATCACTTCTTTCCAAATTAATTTATAGATTCAATGAAATTTCAATAAAAAATTCCAGCAGGTACCTGTTAGAAATTGACAAGCTGATTCTCAAATGTATATAGTAATACAGAGAAACTAAAATAACCAAAATAGTTTCGAAAAAACCCAGAGTTAATTTCAGGACTTACTATAACATTAGTAAAGAGAAAATGATATTGACATAAAGTTAAACATATAGATTAAAGAAACAATTAAAATTCTACAAACAGATTGTGTATATATATATATATATATATATATATATATATATATGGCTAGCCAATTTATTTTCAACAAATGTGTCAAGGCAATTCAGTGAAAAAAAAAATCTTCCCAAAAATGGCATCGAAATACCTGGATATCCATATGCAAAAAAGTAAAAAAGAATTTCTCAACTTAAGTACATTCTCCAATATACAAAAATAAACTTGTTATGGGTCACAGAACAAAATATAGTTTTAGTAAGTAAACTGTAAAATTTCCAGAAGAAATCACGGGAAGAAATCTTAGTAAGCTTTGGTTAGGCAAAGTTTTCTTAAATTGGATACAAAATGCATAAAGTATTCAAAAGTTGAAAAATTGTATTTCATCAAAATTTAAAATTTTTTACTTTCTAAAGACAGTGTTAAGAAAATAAAATGGCAAGCCACAAACTATTATATGAGAAAATATTTGCAAAAACTATATCAACCAAGGACTTTCATCATATATATATATTTTTTGAACCCTTAAAATATATTAAGAAGAAAACAACAAAAAGAGCAAAGATTATATGAACAGACACTTCACCTAAGGAGATATATGGATGACAAAAGATTCTCAACATCCTTAGTTATCAGGAAAATGCAAATAAACCATAACTTAATACTTCCACTCCTACTCTAGAAGTCTAGAATTTCTAAAATCAAAAAGACTGACCACATCCAAGGTCTGATAAGGATGTGGGGCAACTACAATGCTTATGAATTTGGATTTCTTATAAAGATAAGCATGCATATGACCCAGCAAGGAAGATTCTAGATATTCACTCAAGAAAAACCAGAATACATGCTGACACAAAGACGTGCTTTGCTCATATAGCTAAAAACTAAGGAAATGGGTGACAAATATTTATCAAATGATAATTGGAATAAACATATTTTGATATACTCATGCAATAGAGTACTTACTATTCAGCAATAGAAAGAAACAGATGACTGATAAGCAAACCACATGGACAAATCGGTAAAGTATTATGCTAAGTAACAGAAGTCAGCCCCCTTCAAATACTCCATACTGTAAGATTTCATTTATATGAAATCCCAGAAATGGTAGGACTATTCTAGTGAAATAAAACGAGGCACTGGTTAGTAGGAGCCAAGGAATGGGGAGAGAGAATGGACTGCAAATGGGTATCAGGGAACACTTCGAAGTGATAGAAATGTTCTATACCATGGTTGTGACAGTTGTTACACACCTGTGCATAGTTGTCAGGTTTCACCAAGTCGTGCATTTTGTCCCATGTCTATTCCAAAAGTACGTTCAAGCAAAAACTTGGGGATAATGTCCAATTGTAAGAAATTCAATTAAATAAATTATGGCATATCTAAAAGATACTTTGCTCTGAAGCTATTCAAAATGGTGATAAATATGTAGTGACAGAGAAAAATATATTACAGCTACTTTTATGTAGATAACAAAGCAATATGTCTGTAGTCCATTTTACCATCCATTTATGTGATTATTACTTTTGTGTATGAGTATGTGAATATGTATGCATATATATGTATATTTAGATCTGTATATATTATTAGAAAGTTATACACACTGTATTAACTGGCTGCTTCTTCATTTTGCTTATCTTTATTTTTCTAAGTGTCAGGTATACATTTAAAGTAAGAGAAAAGAGGAGTCATGGGCACGGACAGTGGGGGGAGTGACTGTTGGAGTGGGGACGGGGTACAGGTGAACAATGGGGAAAAGGTGGGACAATGTAACTGAACAACAATAAATAAAAAGAGAAAAGACAAAAGTTACTGTTTTAAATGCTGCTTGCTTTGTCTTTAAGTGACTTACAGATAGACAGAGAGAGAGATACGTGAATAGCATAATGCATGGTAGAATGAAATAAACACTCACGGAAGTCGAGGCACAACAGGTCGGGTCAAAGAGTTTCATATCAAACCTGGAACCCTCGCTCTCTCCAGCAGCCAGACCAGGGTCATGTTATTCTCTCTGAACCACTGAGCCCATATTTCACTCATGATGGTTTTTCTCCCTGAGGTTCCATGATATCCCATCCCCTATCCCAATGCATCAGACGAGAGTATTAATATTTGAGTTTCACTTGTGGACGGAGTTCAAAGTTCCTCTCACAACCAGTTAAGGATGTTCTTGGACACCTGTGGCAATGTTCTTTAACTACTGATCAAAGACAATTTCCAGAGATTCCCTGGAAATTTCATGATAAAAGACAACCTGCTCAGGGGAAAGGGCACATCCATAAGGCGTTGTATCTCCAGTGCTTGGTACACAGTAGGTGCTTAGGAGTATTTGCTGATTGTTTAGTGGGTGTATTGAGAATAAAGCACGGGTTCAAGGTTGTTTTGGCAGACTGGTTATTGCCCCGGCTTAATCAAGGAGAACGGCCTGCAAGGACCAGAGTTCTTTGGTTTGAAACCATGCCTGCACACTGCCTCCCGCTCTGTTGGTCCCTTACGTTTGGGGTGACTCTAAGATAGAAATGTTTTCTGCTAAGCACCAGTGTGCTTTCCATCTCACTGGATGGCATATTTATAGACTAACTATAGACCTATTTCCAGTCTTTTCTACCAGACTTTCAAGTAGTGCTGAGCAGGGCAGGGCGAGTCGAACAAGGAGCAGCTTGGTCCTCATTCACCTGCCCCTTCTCAATATTACAGATTCACTAAAACCCCAAACACATTCTTACCTGGCAGTTTTGTCTTTCATTGTCTTCTCTTCAGTGGGTTTTTAATGAAACTGAATCCCTATTGCAGATCTGCTTTCAACACTATCCAAACTCAACTTTGTCAGGGCCGTTTAGTGTTTCTAGTTAGAAGTCTCCAAAGACTTGTGCCTGAGGACAGGGTATCAGAGAATCCCAATGAATCCTCAAACCGACAGTGAAGAAACCAAGTGTGACAGAGACTGTATAGCGGTTTGAATAAATCGAACCATGCACCCTAATTTATGGTGTAGAAAAATGTATGCTGACTTAGGAGTAAGATGTTGAGTCTGGAATCTGCTTTTATGGCCTGATTGGCCACTTAAGGCAGGTCACTTCAACTTTCTGGGTCTCAGTTTCCCCCTTTGTCATCTAGGGGAGCTGGTTTCTTTCATTTGTGTCATTAAGTTCCCTTCAACTCTAGTATTCTGTGATTTTTATAATGTTCCCTTATAAATGCTTGGGAGAGGGGCAGTCGAGTGGCAAGATACTTCCCCAGTCCCTGCCTTACCTTACTACTTGTCAGGGTGTGAAACAATAACAAATAACCCACTGGTGGCAAGAAAAGAATGTGTTGGGTCAGGCTGATGTGTCTGCTCTCTGCCCTCCAGAGAGGACAGGGGAGGCTCTGATGTTGTCAGAGTGAGTTCCACGTTTTGACCTAGGGAGCCCTCAGTTCCAAGTGGGCCCCGTTGCCAAGCACATGAAACAATTATTTACAATTAAAGAAGCATTTCGTATCTCTTTCAAAACCACCACAGTTCTTTCATTTTAGAAAGGAAAACAAATATAGCCCCAAAGATTAAATCCCTGACATGGAAATGGAAAAATAAAGGGCAGGGAACCTGCTCTTCATTTACTGTTCCTGTTTAATAACAGATAAGCAACAGGCCTAAGCGACGTAGCCAGTCTGCATGTTAACATGCAGCTAAACCACACTCCTGGTTTATAATGGAGAAGATAGACTCGAAACACTTGTGTAATCCTCCCTGGCACCCTGAAGTCTCAAAGCCTCTCTGCTCAATGCTGGTCTCCAAATCAGTCCTTCTTGGGCTGGGACTTGGTAGTGGCCCATGAGATCGGCTATAAACAAGACACACCGCAGTTCCTGTTACACGAAAATTGTCACTTCCCTTCTCCTTCCTCAAAGTACTATTAAGGATATCCAAAGGCCTGCCTTCCTCCACATTCAGTCAGTTCCTTTAGAGCAGTGTAGCATTTTCTGGAATGTGTCCTATCACACTCTAATCCTGACAAAGTGACACGTGAAGTAGTAAATTTGAGATGAGCTACGTAATCTCTTTCTCTTGAGACCCTAAGAAGTTCCATACACAGAAACAGTGGTTTCATCATTCATCAGAAAGAGCAAATGCTACTGGGCCAAAGGGGCACTTCCATCCTGTGTACAGAATGTTCGACCACTCTCACCAGCTGAAAATAGTCTCCCCTCCTCTGAATTGCAATAATTTATTTGCATCTGTCTTATAAACTTAAAATTTATTTTATATTACTGATATATACAAATATATTTCACCTGTCCTAACTAATTGCCTGTATGTTGCTAGAGGACAGACTCCTTATTCTTCAGTCTTTATTTACCACAGAAAATCTTGCATATGAGATCAATGTATCCATGCTTGATTCAACGGATCAATCAGTCTAGGAACTAGAATCTTCTAAATATCCACAACATCCTTGGCAAGTAACAATGGAACTACATAACTTCTCAAATCATAATAAACAAACCATACTATACTCAAAGCTGAAGTTGGGAAAATGAAAATATTAATACTAAAGGTATGAGAGCCAAATGTCTCTCTTTTCACTCATTAATTTAACTACAGAAAAACTGGATATTATCACTCTTTCACCTTCAGGTCTGGAAATGTGCTTCATATTCAATTTATATTTCATAATTAAGGCTGACTTCAGGGGAAAATGTCTATTTCAGTTTATTCATTATAAATGGATTATATTACCATTTGTAAATAACATTATATAGGCTCAAGATACAGAGAACTATGGTGTTAAAGGTTCTGACACCAAACCTTATTTGTTACAATGGTGATTACTCTATTTAATTTTATTTTCTAATTATTTAAAAGTTACCAAATAAGAGGTCCACATACATGGCCAATTTTGAAACAATTTTGTTCCATAAAATGTGCTTAATATTAAAACCAGACTGACAGGATTAGGTCAGTTTTTGGAGAGTGTGAGAAACAAGTATTGATGTCGAACAAATATGCATAAGAACAAATGCATAAGGTGTAATCTCTAACCTCAATAAGCTCACCGCATAGCAGGGCTTCTCAACCATGGCACTATTGGCACCTCGACCCAAATCAGTTTTTGCTGGATGAGGCTGTCCTGTACATTGTATGATGCTTAATGTGATCCCTTACTCCTGCTGACAAAATGCCAGTGGTACTTGCTTAATTTTGACAATCCACAATGTTGAGTCATTGTTATATATCTCCTGAGGGACAAGAATTGCCCCAGTGGAGAACCTTTGTAATGCATGAGGAGATACTTAAAATTGTATAGGATCACAGAGTCATCTTCTGGCCAGCAATTCTCATTTTACATCCTACTGAATGTAGAAAATCTAGAAAACCTTGGGCTAATTGTAGACTGAGTCCAAAACACAACAAGTGTTTGACACTAATTCTCCTACTCATAGAGGAAGAGAATAAACATTTCAATATTTGTACTTTCCAGGTGTTTGAATCAACCACAGAGCATTCATTCGTTGAGCTCTCTTTGCATACAGCACTCATCCAGGGATCAGAAAGACAGGATTGTCTGATATGGCTTTGTGCAACTAAAAACTACTGGAAACTATAACTAATATAATGTCGTACATTGGCTGTAATTGGAGAATTAAAAGGATTTAAAAACTAATAAATAAAACTAAAAAACCTATTCTTCAGCAATAGAAGTGATAGAATTAAGCTAAAAGCCATCTTAGAGATGATCTACCTATTCTTCTGTTTTTTAATGGTTAAAATAAGACCCAGAAAAGTCAGAAAGGTGGTACGACCTGAGGACATCTGCCTAATCAATGGACTTTGGCTAAACATAAGTGCCCTGACTCCCAGTCAATAGCTGAGGCCAATACCAAACATGAGCTCACTGCTAAATAGTGTTAGACAGACTCCAAGTGCTTGAAGCGACCAGAGTAAAAGGAAAGTCAAGAAGGACTAGAATAGTTAGAGAAGAGGAAGGACTAAGCCAGTCCTTGAAGATCACAGGTGGTTTCCGGGAAGGATCGGGAGGGTCATTTTGGTATCTTTCCCATGGACTTGGTGCCAAGTTGGGAACAACGGGAGAGGAGACAGAGAGGCAGGGAGACATCTGATATGAGCCAGGGACTGAGTTCACACAGGGAAAGGCTAAACATATGATTTGGGATGGTTTTCAAAATCATTCAGAGGGAGGTCAGATTAGCTTCTTTTCTGGGTACTGTCCCCATTTTTGTTCTTCGCCCATCCACTGCAAAACACCTTATTGGCCCAGAGAGGTCTTTTGAGAGCAGCTTCGCTAGAGGTGAATGGTATCCTCAAGTTTCGGCCACCCTTGGAGTTACCTAACCTAGAAAGGTGCCATTGTTATGATTCAAATTATGAACTTGAAAAGTCCCCACACACCAAAGTGCTAGGCAGAGAAACAGCCACTGAGTTTCAAAAACTGAAACTTTCATCACTTCTTTCCCTTTAGTATTTGATCTTGACTATTAAAATGGATTTGATTCCTTTTGTCTTGCCCAAGTTCAATTTTCCTTCTGTATCAAAGGATGAGTCTGGCATCAATGAATGAATTATGTAAATCATAAGATAGTGAATTTGACTACATGGCTCAAAAAATTGAATTAATCCAATACCAAAAATAAATAAATCAACCTACAACATGAAAATTTCATCAAAATCTGAAAAAGATCCACGGAGAAGACTCTTTCAGGAAAGAGCTGAGAGGAGTCCACCAAATACTATTATTAGCTTCTCAGAAGGCTGCCTGGGAAAAAAAGAGAGAAGGAGGGGAGACCTATTTCTTTCTATCGGTCCATCGGTGACAGTGACGGAGGTGATCCTTCTAATGTGTGTGCACATACATATGTGTGGAGAGAGAGGTGCGGGGAGAGTTTATCCTGGGATGGAGGACTGGCATTGATTCTAGAAGGACAACATATAGAAGAAAATAAATGATGTAGCTGAGGTGTTTTTAAAAACTGCAGAAAGGCAAGTACGGCCCTGAGACAGCACTTACTACCACTGTCACCAAGGGATAACTAAGGTCTGTAAAATAGCATTGGATTTTCTCACACTTTCTCAGGTACATTCCAGGCAAAACACGCCCTAAGGCACTGCGGTGATTTTGCCCATTGTTTGAGCCTTCTGAACATATTTTCTGAGTGCGATTCTTTTCTCTTCTATAACCAAATTTCATTTGATGAAAACATTTGGAGAGAGAGGAGAAAACAGGACACGAAACCGAAGGAGACATCATGGTGTCTGTTTCAGACATCATTCCCATCCCATGTCTGAATCCAGTGGAGCGAGGACTGCAGGAAGAAGCCAAAGGAAATGTTCTCAAAGAGACTCTGAAAGGCGAGGAACGGCTCAGTGAGGTGTTGGTGTCTGGGGCGACTAGGTGTGGCACAGAGCTAGAAAGCAGCCTTCTCCACCATTCTGTGAGGCATCCTTGCAGCACGGTGAGCACCATAGGGTGAGCATGAGGGGACTGCACCCTTCCTGGGACAGCAGCGTCCTCAGAAAGAGAGCCAGCAGTTGGGACGCTTTTGGGGCGTGGCCCTCAAGGAGATTTTTTATTTACCCAACTCCTCCATAAATGTTTAGCAATCCGCTCTCTGTCCAGCCATTCCTTTTCTGGGGGCTGCTGCAGTGAGCAAGAAGCGAGGGCAGAAGACAGCAATAGGAGAAACAGGACAGCACACGAGAAGCCATGTATGAGCTGATCCGGCTCGCCCTGGAGACTCGCAGAAGTAACTGGGGTGAAGCGAGGCTGGGGCTCTGTGGCTGGGGGCTGCAACTATGCAGGTGAGGACATAAGCCAGGAAAATGTTAGCTAATATTCTTACTGTGACCCCATCGGCGTGTGTACTCTGGTGGATACGTGCATGAAAAAGAGCCGGAAGGAAATATACCAAAATGCTAGTTAGGTTATTTATGGGCATCCAGGTTATAAATTATATTTTTATAAAATTTTGTACAATATTACCTATTTTCCAAATGTTCTAGGGTGCATGTATATTATTATAATAAACAGAAAAACAATGTGGTAAAGGAGAGATAGTAAAACTCTGTCAGTAATTTAATGTGCTTTGGATAGTATGATTATCTAGGGGAAACTCTGATACGGCTAAATATTTAGAAGGAATGTATTTCATGATAAACTTACCAAAATAGTAGATTCAAATGAAATGTGTTTCTAAACATAGAATAATTGACACGTTTTGCTGCTGATGATTTGTAAGTAAATGTTTAATCTTCTCAAGGCTTTTATCCTTGCAGCAAAGTAAATTTTACTCAAAATGAAAAGAAGAAGGCAATTACCTCTTTCTGGGGGCAATCACAAAATAAGCTCTGTAATTTGCTAGAAGATCATGTCTACATTGATAAGTAGATAACTAACTGAAGTCTCCAGACAATTCAAGAATTCAAATAGCACATCTTTGCCCTGGTGTCGCTAGAAAGAGATAAAATTGTTTATATGTGTGACTTGTCCTATATCCTGTTACCATAAGCATGTACTTTCCAGTTCATTTGTAAGGAGCTCCCCTTGAAACACCTGTCATCTTCAGTGTAACCATGCACCTTAATATACGTGTGTGTGTCTAAACACACACACACACAAATAGGTTCTCCTGGAGAACTACAGTTCAACCTAGTATCTGATCCAGCTAGGATTCCTTTGTTAATCAGGAAAAAAAAGGTAACACATTTTTATCGCATTCTCCTCCTGAAGACCTAATTGCAATAAAAAAAAAAAAGGATGATTAATTTTCCTAAAAACACAGTAACGGGAGTAACGTCCAACATGCCTTGGTCTGGGTCAGAGAAATGCACAAGATATGGGTACACAGCAAACTGGGAAAGGCCAGGCTTGGTTGGGGCATAAACATGAGGGATCAGCATGGGGACCCCAGAATGCAGAGATTCTTAGGAGTGAGAGACTCTGGAAAGGGAAGTGATGGCACTAATATACAGTGTTGTCCCCAAACGAGTCATTAATTATTGCTTGATGGTGATGCTAGTGGCAACTACTTGCCTGTATGACTAACCCAGAAAATAAACCAGAAACACTGATTTGGTCAAGTTGGAGCTCCTACAGGGCTCATCCAAGAAGACCTGCAAAGAATTGTCCAGGCTTACTGTTCACAGAGCATTCATAACTCCGACCCAGGCACTGGGGCAAACTCACCAAGCTTCAGAAGCCAGAGTGGCTCCAGTGTAAGAAAAGAATGCTCCCAGCGTGCCCGCCTTGACAAAGTACATACGTGGGTATGTATGTACACTTTGTCCTGGAAGTTCAGATCTTGGGGTCTGTTTGTTCCCTTATTGGTTAAGAGGTAACCTTTGAACTGAGGAAGTTCACCCTGCCTAGGTCAGGTTCATTGAGAATCTTTAATGCATTACAGACGTTCCTTTGAGTCCATGTTCCCATTCAGAGGCCCTCTGATAAGATCTCCTGGGAAATCTCAAAGAAAAGTTGTG
The DNA here is from genome assembly GCA_004026545.1 of Mormoops blainvillei. NCBI lineage: Eukaryota > Metazoa > Chordata > Mammalia > Chiroptera > Mormoopidae > Mormoops > Mormoops blainvillei. Next base: position 132,711 of record PVJD01001697.1, on the reverse strand, counting down.
AAGGGCATCACAGGTCATAGCCAGTCACAGAAAAGCTTGGCAGATGGTTCCTTCCACCATATTGAAAATGTGGGAACTTTCCAGTCAATACTGTTTTCTTATTCAGTCCCAGGCTTCCCTGGGAGCCAGACAGAGCCAGTTGGAAGACATGAGGTATTGGGGGAGCTCTCCCCACCCTGATGGAGATAAACCAAGTTGGATTCTCAATTTACTTCTAAGTCTTGCCAAATGAGCTGTTCTGCCTGAGTAACATTCCAACAACCTTATTGTAAAAATGCATACACTTTTCCACATTACAAATGCTATACAGCTGAAATGCAAGCCCTTCAGTGATTGTCAAATCACACAAGAGGATGGGAATGACATGTTGAAACATAATTCACCATATCTCTGGTACTTGCCAAAGTTCTCTTATTGTTTCTTTTTTTTTTTTTCTTTTCTCTTACAGGGGAAAAACAGAAAAATATGTTTGGTTTTTTTCCCCACTTAAAAAGAGAAAGTTAGGTCTAAATAAATAGTGTGTCTTAATACTTCTCTTGCTTTCAAGGGAGAAAGACAAGTGGAAAAACTATTTAAATATATTTGTAGAGAAGGAGAATCACTCCCCTTTAAGCTAAAATTTGAAACAAGTATAGTTGCATATCGGAAAAAAAAATGATTTTGACCCATATTACCATGATAAATATCAAGAACCATCTAGAAAGTACGTTCTCCGGCAGATTAATCTAATGCTATTCCACGGCACTCACTGAAGTTTCTAGAATTTGGGTCACATTTCCTAATCTATGCTGCTGGAGTTCAGCAATTCCCTAATGGAAGCTCTCTTAGGCAGGAAGTAAGTCGGTCTAAAGAAAAGAGCAAGAGAGGCTGAGGCAGTTGGACTTGAGGCCGAAACTCAGCTCTACCATTTACCAGCCATGTGTCCCTGGGTAAGTGGATTAACGTCTCTGAAGTTAGGCTTCTGCATTAGTAAGCCGAGGACAGTAAGTACACTTCATTAGGTGCACTAATGTATGTTGAACAGTTAACACTTGCCTGGTATATAAGAATATGGGCATGCATTAAACCAGAAGTCAGTAAACTATGGCCTATAGGCCACCCGTTTTTGTAAATAAAGTTTTATTAGAACACAGCCACACCCGTTCATTTACATATTGTCTAAGGCTGCTTTCTAGCTATAGGGACAGGGTAGTTGCTACAGAACCATGTGATCTTAAAGCCGATAATATTTGTTATCTGACCCTTTCCAAACAAATTGTTTCCAATCCCTGAATAAATGATAAAAATAACAATTTCTATGATAGGTGCTTTTCTTTCTTCTTCTTCTTTTTTTTTTTTTTGTAGAGAGAAACTGACTTTCAGAGCAGGGTAGCAACTTAGTGAAAACCACCCAACGAGGTGGTGACAGGGTTTCCCTTGGCCCCTTTCCCACCCCGTGGTCCTTACTACACCTCTAGGACCTTGACTGACGTCATTTTTTTCAGGAAGCATGTTTAGCTCAGGGGGTCCCATAACACATCTGCTATTTTTTCAACTGACTGACTTTCAATTCAAGTTGAACTTATGAAACCAAACATCATCATTTAGAGGTTGGAAGGTGATTAAAAACTGTACAGAGTTTGGTTCATCCCAAGAACCCTACCCAAAAGTATTTGTGATAAAACTTTGGCTCCGCTAGCCCCCAACTGCGCCTGTCTCTCTCTGGGATCAGTTTGCTTTGAAGTCAGAGAAAGTAGAAAACATTCCCAGAGAGGGAGAGTCCCTGCTGGAGCCTTGATCTCTGAAAGTTGAGCAAAAGCCTCAGGGTCACTCAATTTATCCTTGAGCTGGTAGATTAAAAACGGAGGAGTGCAGACAAACTGGCACTTAAAAAATTAAAGTTTTCCAGAAAGACAGTTCAATTGAAAAAGTATTTCACTTGTACAGCTCCTTGGCTCACTTGCTGATAAACTATAGAGGCACTATTACAAAGGGAATTTGATGTGTAGCTCTGTCCTATTCACGTCTATCCCTGGAAGTCGCTTGTTATTAAAAACCAGAAGTGGAGTTTGAACCAAAACTTCGAAAAAGGGGGAAAGAAAACTCATGAGAGAAAAGGTAAATGAAGCAGGATTTCTGCGAGTGTATCTCTCAGGTCGGAGAAAGGCAGCAGCAGAGCACACATAAATGGGTTGTGTTGTCTGTCCTTCTGCTGCGTGATGCTTATGACACACTTTGTTAACACAGGAGACTTTTATAAAGTAGAAAAACTCCCTCACCCAGATGTTAGTTGCAGAGATAGAACACTCTTCTCTGATCTAAAGATGAACTTCCAAACTATACTAGAAGTCATGCAGAATGAGAATTCAAAAATTATGCTTTAGTATTTGGAGATGACAAAAATAGCAATCAGATTTGAAGAATTATTTTGACTCTAACATTTATTCAATTTAAGATAAATTTATTTTATTCTTTCCTAAACGGTCCTGAGATTGAGGGCATCTCACACTTGCAGAGTTGTACAGTCAAGTTACAAAAGCCTGACAAAGTTTATCATGGGAATGCAGATGCCACCTTAGCGCAATGACATGACCCGTGCCACTATAGTGTAACAAATATGTGTGGGGAATAAATTATTTCCCAGTAATACACAAGAGGATATGAAATTCAAACACTGAAATACAGCACATTTTCCTGGTTATTTCTGGGTCCTGACATCATTACACGTCTGCCCAACATGAGGTGACTCATGGGAATATAGAAATTTAATCCACACTTGCCTGAGAGACATGGACACATATGAGGGTCAACTTGTCTTGCTTCCTCACTGAAACCAGTTGGAATCTTCCTACAACAAGTAACTTTCACTAAGTATAAGTTCATCAAGAGAATTTAAAAAGTGGGAGAAAAATACTGAAGCCTGACCGCATAAAACAGGAAAAATAGCAGAACACCCCAGCTATCCAACTCGGAGATATCAAATAAAACTGAACATAGCTTAAGGAAGACACTATACAGGTCTCAGTGTTCCTTCATGTTGGAATTGAACAGGAAAAAAAAAATGGAGAAAGAGAAAACACAGAGCTGGGCCCTCTGCTTCAGAGCGCAGCGTCCCAGGTGAAGAGCCCTCGTCCATGTATTCCTGGGCACAGACAGGTAGCGTCTCAGTACTGGTTCAGGGGTTCAGGGTGTTCCCGTTTTCTTATCCCTGGCAGAGTCTCTCTGATCACTTCTTATGTTTTGGAAAGTAGATCAGTTCTGCAACTTCACCTCCCACAGAGAAGTTAACTCGAAGCCTTCCCTTCTGTTCCTACCTAATTCTAAGCTCTTCAGTTTTCTCACTTCTCCTTAGAGAGAGCTTTTCTAGGGAAGGCCTGTGCATTCATTTTCCTTTGCTGTCCTCATTTTGATAGCTTACAATTAGATAGCTTTTTCCACTTCCTGCACTCTTTCAAATATTCCACAGCCTCCTATGCCGGAGTAGCACTATTTCCAATTTACTTAGGGAATGAAGCCAGTATTAACAGACCCACTATATACATGATCCAGTCCCATCTCTATGCTGAAAAAAGGGCTTATTGTAACTTCACCTTTATAAGCATTGCAATAACTTGCTCATATAAGCAAAACTTAACTCCTTTTGCACACCACAGCTTCATTTAAGCCATTTTGTAGGAAGTCCATCTCAAAAAGCTTATATGTCATAAAGGATAGTCAATGTAATTTAACTTTTTCTCAAAGACACAAGGTTGTCATTATAAACATCTGTTATTTTATGATGCTGTAATATAGTTTTCTTCTTTTGAATCTAGTAGTTTTCCTCCTCCTTCTTCTTCTAATCAGGGTATCTGCTGTTGCTTATTACTTTAGTGGGCCTGCCTTTTACAGTTCCATTTCTATTTCAAATCCCCAAAGTCATCTAAATCAAGAATTAGATAACCCTGTTTATTAAGAGTTGCATGTTAGATAAGGTTCAAAGGATGACATAGAAATCAATGTTAACAGGCTCAGTGGAGCTCTTAAAAACGCTCTTTCACTCCTCAAAGAAATCCTTTTTCAATTTACTTTCCATTCAGAACCATGGCAGGAAAGGAAAACTGAGTTTGCCAAAATCTAGACTTCAGACAAGCCACGTGCTGCGAACCTCGATTTCTGTTTATATTCACACCTACCCATTTTTTTTACATCCTCCCATTAATTATCTGCAAACAGGTCTCCAGGTAGAGTAGTAATTTATGAATAATATTACTTTTTTGTCCAGTGTTATTGGTATTATTTTAAATCATAGAAATTTGAATAATCCACCCCAGATCACAAAGTTATTTTGAATATTAGTTCACAAAGAAAAAGATAAACAGTATCAAAGTTGATAACTGATGCAAAAATATCATTTCTAAGCATTATTTACTTTAAAGAGAGAAATGTCCCCTGGAATAGAGATCAAGAAATCTGATTTCAGTGCTAACTTAGCTACATGAACTGAACTAAGTCATTCGATCGCTCTAGTCCAAATGGTTTACTTTTTAAAAAATTAATTGACACAGTCGAAGAATATGGTCTTAAGGAACCACTAAGCTCCCAGACAGCCTGGCATTTCAAATGTGGTTTGAAAAGCAAAAGCTATGGAGTGGATGACATCTAGTGGCCTCTCAGTTTACATACATCCTAACTGACCAACAATTCCTATGAAGTCACTGTTGATGGCTACAATCTCACGCATGCAAATGTTTGGAATTTTTAAACATAGAGGCATGTAGAGGATCATTGAGTTCAACCTACTTATTTTATACTTGTGGCAACTGAGAGCCAAAGTGGCCACATCCTTGCTTAAGGATACACTGCTGGATGTCACCCAAAGTCTACTCACTTCAAATCCAGTGTGTTTGTCTTTTACATTCTCCTCAAAAGTGTCACACACACATGTGCAGAGGCAGGAAATAATGCCATAAAAGACCAAGAATAATTTCATTCCTTTGTACAAGATCATTATCTGTCATGTACCTCTTACTGATTACCAGTTTTGTAATGTTTGTTTACCTGTTTAACTTTCCCCATTAGCTTTAAGTTTCATGAGTCTGGGAACCCCAGGTCTCATTCATTTTTGCAGTTTGAGCACCAAGAGTTATACCGATATTATCATTGATGCCCAACTCTCTCTCTCTCTCTAATTTACCTACCTATCAATCAAGAATTGATAATATACTGTCAATATATTCCTTCAAAATGTAGTAAGGAGCATAAAATTTTATATAAATAGAATGCAACTGTATATTTCGTGTGTGGCCAAAAAGAAGATAACTTTATTGATCGAACTGTTTTTTTCCTACCTTTCCATTGGAAAACCACCTCTCTCCATTTTCCATCACTTGGACGGGGTTGACCTAGTTTCCCTCAGCCCCAGAAGTTCATGACGAAGGCTTGGCCAGTCTAAGTTTGTCTTCTCCTTGACCCAAGTGACTGGTTCAAGGACATTTCTGACGGTGCCACTGAGAATGATGCCTCCTTTTCATCTGGGAACTTGAGCTATAAATATGTAAAGTGGAAATAGATTCAGAATAGCCAGTGACCACTTTTCCTGTCAGTGGCACCTGAAAGAAAGCAGAGATAGAGAGAGACAGAGGCCTGACATTATCAAAAACACTGGATCTGGGCATGTCACTTTCTTTTTGCTTAAACTCCCATAAGTGGGCTTCTGTGTCCTGAAATCGAGTGTAGATAATTCTAAAAGATAGGACTCGAAGAAAAATTTTGAGGACAAGGGTTTCAAATTCAGTTCCCAACTGTTTCTATGCAAAACTAGGCAACTATATTGACTCAGTACGAACTAGAAAGCTATATTCTAGATAGGAAATATGAATTATCTCTTTCTCTGAATGCTTATAGAATGCACAATCTGATTCAATAATTGAATATTCATTGTAACGATTATATTGTGATGTTTTATTTCTTTAAGAATACTCTGAATGCCCCAAAGACAAAAATCATAGAATAGGCACTTAGTAAATATTTCTTAATGGCTGTTTTATATGTATATACATATATATAAAACTGATACTCAAACCTGTCATCTATTATATATATATCATATATATGGGGGGCAAAAGTAGGTTTACAGTTGTGAGTATACAAAACAGTTTATTCTTGCATTATTATTTGTCAATTATTATATTTTTTCCATACAAACTACTGTAAACTTACTTTTTCCCTATCCTGTGTGCGTGTGTGTGTGTGTGTGTGTGTGTGTAAATAATTGGTTCTGTTTCTCTGGAGAACCCTAATACAGAGGTATTTCAAATGCATTTGTAAATCACCCACATATTCTTATACAAAACGGGAACTAAAAGCATTTTTATTCATAACCACAGATCATTGTAATTGCATCGCTAGGTGGGAAATGCTCAGGCTCAACACTGATGTGTGCAGATTAGTTTGGAGCGAAAACAGTCTGACTATACGATTCAGTTGGAAAACCAGGCGGTCCTCTACCAACGTGCACTCAACGTCCATATCTTAAGGACTTCCCAGTTGCTGCTCTAATACACAGTTTTCCTTTTTGTTTGATGATGCCCAAAGGTTGCACGGGTGGAACTTCACCCTCTTAGACTAGTGGTCTCAGCTGTGAGTGATTTAGTCCCCACAGGTCAGAATTTGGCAATTCTGGAGTCATTTTTGGTTGTCACTACTGGAAGAAGGGTGCTATTCACATCTAGTGGGTTGAGGCCAGAGATTCAGCTAAGCATCCTGCAATGCACAGAGCAACCCCCTACGACAAAGATTTATTTGGCACAAAATGTCAATAATGCTGACATTGGGAAACCTTGCTTTAGACAAAGGCTTTTGCTATCTGAGTGAGGTAACATATCAAAGCCAAGCAGTGATTTATTTAGTGAAAATGAATTCAGAACCATTCGTGGAAGCCGGCTTCCATAGAGGGAGGTAGGTGTAGCAGACTGAGAGGTTCCTGAGTACCTTCAGAGAATGGCAGAGGTACCCCATAAAGAAATCAGAAGGGACACCAAAAACATATACACCATTGTACAAATGTACAACTGACTTTGGAAGGAAGTGTATCCTTTGGAGAGGAGGTTCAGAACCTCCAGAAAGCTGTTCAAGTATATTTCTGGTAGCCAAGGGGGATATGATTTTGTGTGTGTGTCAAACTTGGGTTCTTATTTCCAAAGAATTCATTGGCTGTTTTCTGGCAAAAGAAAGCAGAAAGCTACAAGTTAAAGGAAGCGGAGCACCAACGCCCAAGCGGTTTCTCTAGACCAGTGTCTCTAGGCCCTCGGTGGCCACACACCAGGGCACTGCAGGAACCGTGTTTTGATACTTGGTCATCAGCTTACCACCAGGATTTATGGTGATCGGGGTTGGGGCAGGAATAGTCGGCAGCCATAAACTGGATAATTTGAAGAAACCGTAATAAAAAGACTGTTCCCAAAGGTATGAGCATGATGTAGAGAAACCTCAGGAGACAGTGCACCACTTAGGACTGGTAATAATACCATCCTTACTCCCCGGGGGTAAGAGTGGCGGGGGTGGGGCGGTATTTCTCTATCCACTGAATACAGAGCAGGGGAGATGACCGGACAAGGGCTGTGACGTCTGTCTACTCAAAGGATACTACCAGGCCATCATGACCGTACAGAGAAGGAGATGGATGAATAAATAAACATACCACATCACTCCTTCTGACCTGCTGGGGGTGCTTCTCACTGGCTGAACCTAATGGTCACTGAGACAGCAAGAGGATCATTTGATGAAGGTCAGCGTCTTAGTCTGTTTGGGCTGCTGTAACAGAACACCATAGACTGAGTGGCTTATAAACCACAGACATTTATTTCTCACAGCTCTGGAAGCTGGGGAGTCCATGATCAATGCCCCAGCAGATCCAATGTCCGTGAGAAACCACTCCCTGGCTCATAGATGGCTCTTTATGCTACGCTCTCACATAGCAGAAGGGCTAAGGGGAGCTCTCTGAGGTCTCCATTCACAGGGCCTCTACTCTCATGACCTCATCACCCCTCAAAGGCCTCACCTCCTAACACCATCACATTCCTTTACCGCTACCCCATTTCTTTGTGGTCCCTCACAGGCACACAACTTTAAACATTTTCAGTATTGTTTTGTTGTTTTTCACGTGTTAGGATTACTCCTCACTTGCAAGGCTGTCATTCAGCAAAGAAGAGTGAGAACTGTAGTCCCAATTACATGGTACATAAGAAGGGAAATCAAGTAAGATAACCCTTTTAACTTGAAAGCCTTTTTGGAACAATGAACCAATTCACATGTGCTGCATACACGCTATTCATTAAACCCGAGGTGAAGGTGCAATGGCTAATACAGTGATACATAAAGCGATGTTTCTGTCTTCAGCTAGCTTTATAAATAACATGGAGGCAATGTTCTTAAATATTAAAATAAAAATGAGAACGTTTAAAAGACGCGTTTATGAAGACCAAAATAACCACAGGGGTGCCTTCGTGTGTTTTTGAATGGTAGTGATTGCAGGAAATAATGTAGTGTAGGTGCTACAGTTTGGAAGAGTAGAAGAAGCACAAATTTTGGAGACAAATAGACCTGCTTTTACTAACTGTATAACTAACCAAATCACACTAAATCTGTCCCCCGGCGGGCGAAGGACTGGAGAAGCCGTACTCCTTGAGCTCTGTGTTGACATCAAAGAAGCAAACCTCTGAACAGGAAAGGACCCAGGAAATACAGACAAAGGATGGAGAATATTAGAATATGGTAAAATTCATCAAGTCCACAGGCGGATTAAGGTCAGTTGAGGCCCAGGGCGCAGAGGAAAATATTGGGCCCCTTAAAAAAAAGAGAGGGACAGGGAACATAAAAATACATGTTAACCATATTTTTAAATAAATAAAAAATATTATGTACTATTAATGTTTTATTTCCAATAAAATTTGAATATATGTATAATATAATTAATAATAGCATAATAATCATCACAAAGTTTTGATTAAGTTTATAATCTGCTGATTGTAAACTTGTATATAATTAAAATTGCACATATGAAACCAAACTTGGTGTCATTAGAAAAAAGCGTAAAATTGGGGTTTTGAGGGGCCCTTCAGGAGTCGGGGCCCAGGGCGTGCGCCCGGTTAAATCTGCGTCTGGTCAAGCCTCTCCATATTTATAAGCTCTGTTATTCCCCTTATCTGCTACCCTCTACAAAAACAAAGGCAAATATGCGTGAAGTAAGAGAAGCTGTAGATTTCATTCGTTTCAGGGACCTGCTAGAAGAGGGCAGGTAGGGAGCGCGCTATCTCACAATCCATGTTGCAGGGAGAAGAATCTCTGGAACGGAGGTGGCTCCTGGCATCTGAAGGGGACAGCGGAGCAGGCGGGGCCCTGTGGGCCTGCACAGAAAATGGGCGAGGTGAGAAACTCTGAAAATGTGGCTCTTCCCTGCTATGAGGCACGCCAAAGTCTCCAACATTTCGTTAATTTCCAAGAGAACTGTGCACTCAAGGTGTGCTCTAGATACAAATAGTAACTATGAATTTGCTGAGGTTTCATGCTGGGCATTGAGGGATGGCATGATTTAGATGGATCTGAGGGGGGAAGTGCGTGACCAATGAGCGAAGGCCAGGATACAGAAGAACGGTGTCAGCTCTCCTGGGGCACATCCGTTTGGCTGGAATTTATGAGGGCAGCAAAGAAAGATGAACTGGAAAGTGGTTAATTAGAGCCTGAGTGTGAAGGTCTTTAATGCTAGGATAAAGACAACCTTTGCTCTAGGTCAGCGATTTTCAGCCCAAGTGAAGCTGCACACTGGTGTGCTGCACGAAGTTTTAAAACATGCAATACCCGGCTATTTAGTCAAGGGCACTGACCTCTTTTCCCTGAGATTGTCAAATAAAAAACCGACAACAGCCTTGAAAAGAGGCCAGTGCCCACCCTGATTAAATAGTCAGGTGTTGCATGTTTCAAGAAATCTTGCAGCACCCGGGTTGAAAATCGCTGACCTAGGTGATGAAAAACCACTGTAAGGTTCTCAGCAAAAAAGAGATACAACAAAAGTGAAGTTAATTCAGGGAAACCCTTCAACATAGCTCCTACTGAACCTGAGAGGGTAATCAACCGGAACATTCATTTCCCTAAGTATAATTAACGCTCATTGCCCTTAGGGTTTGCAAAGTACTTTTCATACATCTACTTTCATTTTATTCTCCCAACAAGTTCCAGAATCATGTATTATTCTTATCTCCATTTTATAGCTGAGAAACATGAATATATCACACAGGGTCCCAACAGGAAACAGAAGGCAAACTCAAACTGGGGTAATTTAAAGGGTGTTTAATTACTGGTTATAAAAGGAGGAAGAAGTGGAGACAGTCAGGAGCCTGGGGTCAGTGACTGCGGGAAATCTGTAACCACACCCAGGCCAGGAGGGATAAGGAAGCCAGGGTTTACCTGACTGTCCTAGAAGGAAGGAGTTGAGCAGAGAGGATTGTCATGAGACGAGCAGGAGCCTTGGACAGTGAAACATCAACAGTCCAAGGCAACCTCCTCCCGGGGAAGAGCCAAGGGAACAAATACGTTGATTTGTTCTCTGCCCTCCCATCTCTTGTTAAGGGTCCCATTGGTTGGGAGCAACCGGAAGTCAACAGCACAGGAGTCCATTGAAACAGGCCATACTTTCCCCCCTCAACACCCTCTCTAGTCTTCCATCCACATGAAGTCCCTTAAGAGTGTGTCATCATGGATGGATGTTGATTCAATCACCTTCCCGCATGAAACCTAAAATGTTAGCCACTCCTGGTGTCTGTCATATGTGACAGAAGGAAAAAGCTGGGGAGAGGGAAGAGAAAAGAAAGACGTGAAATGCAACAATTGCTACAGTCCACACTTCTTTCTGGTCACGGGGGCTGAATCAGTAATCGCAGCACCAAGGCCAGCTTCGTGGGTGTACGGCCTGTGCAGTCAGGTACCGGGAGCCCTGCACGGAGAAGGGTCCTGCACTTGGTTAATGCTCTGCCGTTGCTGTCTTGAAAGTCTTGATCGTATTTGAACGAGGGGCCCCACAGTTTTTTTTTGCCCTGGGCTCTGCAAATTATGCAGCTGATCCTGCATAGCTCCCTTCTTCTAGCACCTATTCAAGTGACTCTCAGCCTTTGTCAGGACCTGGTTAGACAGGGTCCTTTACATGGAGGAATCACCCAGACCTGCCTTCCTTGTCTTTATGAGGTGGCCAGGGTTTTCCAATAAGCAGAATATTGTGCAAGGAAGTACTAAAAATGGCTCAATAACAGATAATAGTTAAATATAGTCAAACAAATAGGAAGTGATAAGTTTTTAGGATATATGATCTTTTAAAACTATAATTTACTTAATTTTATGTTCTTGACAAAATCCTCCTTTATGTAGCAGAAATCCATTTACCCTTAGTAATCAGGATGAATCATTCTGGCCAGAAAAGCAACCCCTTATTCTGCTTGTGGGCACAGCAGGGTCTGGAACCCCCAATGGCCAAGGGGTAGTCCCAGACCAATTCATTTGAAGCACAACTGAGACCACGCACCCTGGAAGGAGCATTCTTCCCTTAGGGACTCGGGCCTTCAAAGTCATCCAGCTCCAGGTTGTATAAATCAGAAGCAAAAATACTTCTGATGAATTATTAAAGGTTAATGACAACAAAGACCTCTCCTTTGTCCCTGAACCCATGAATTCTGGATCTAGAAGTAAGGGGACTGTATTTGGCACAGATTTACGGCATATACCCCATGGCGTACTGGTAAATGCTCTCTGGAAGAAAAATAACCCTTGATTTATATATGATTTGCCAGTTTCTGAGGTTTAAATACTCCCACCATGGTCAATTTCAAGCTATCAATGTCTGAACCATAAGTTTAGGAAGAGATATATAATTATATAGTAGTATTTCACTCTACTGATAAAAATAGATATAAATGGCCTCAAGGACATAGATAAGAGTTAAAATGTAAAATAATTAAGAACTGATAAGTTTTGAATATTACCTTTAAAATATAATGTATTTAATTATAAGTTTACAAAACAATTATAAGTTTATAAATATATATCATTCTGTATAATTTATATATATGCAACAAAAGTATAAAATTATTTCAGAATAAAATTTATATACTTTTTTACTTTAGAATAACTTTAGATTTATACAAAAGTTGAAAAAAATAGTGTAGAGTCTCCATATATCTTTCACCCAACTTCCTCGAATGTTACCATCTTATATGACCATGGTACATTCATGGAAGCTAAGAAGTTAACATTAGTGCAATAGTACAAACTAAACTACAGATGTCATTTGAACTTCATCAGCCTTTCCACTAATGTCCTTTTTGTTGTTGTTGCTCTAGGATCCAATTGAGGATACTACACTGCACTTCACATAATTTAATTTTCAATCATGCATGGATTTAACAACTGACTTCCACAATTCCCGAACATTCTGGCATCTCTGACCTGAGACCAAGGAGCCGATCTTTACAGTAGCTGCACTGGGCATTTAACTGGAGCTGGCCAAGCGCCTGTCCTTGTCAGCAGGTCGTGTGGGCCACAGGGGGCAGCTATTTCACCTTCTCCTTGCTGGGGCAGTCTATTAAGTGTTGTCAAAAGAAACAATATTTGTTCTTTTACCATGTTTTTTAGCCAACATGCAAGATGTTAAAGTGCAAAAGCGGCTAAGACGCAGACGGGCCGTGGAGTGCTGCTGGACAGTAACACCGACTTTGCTGGTTTGTCCAGAGGTTTCACCGGCCACATGGTCTTAAGAGAGACAAGGAGATTAAAAAATTGCCCTGACTGGTGTGGCCAGTGGGTTGGGTGTTGTCCCGCAAAGCAAAAGGTAGCCAGTTCCATTCCTGGTCAGGGCTTGGTCTGCAGTAGGGGAGCATTCAAGAGGCAACTGATCAATGTTTCCCTTCCTCTCTCTCTAAAAACAGGTAAGTAAAATATTTTTTTTAAGGAAATAAGATTTTAAAATTGGTGTTATTTAAAACAAAAAGGGATATATTATTATAAAAAGAATATTCTCTTTTATAATAAATTTTATAATAATATATTTGTACTAGGTTTAAGTATCCAGAGGTAGGTCAGCTACCCAAAGTCATGCCTCTTTGCATGGTTTTTGAACTGTATTTAGGGACAAGGGGGAAATCTTGGAGGGACTAAGCTTTTGACTTTGCTGGTTTGTCCAGAGGTTTCACCAGCCACATGGTCTTAAGAGAGACAAGGAGATTAAAATAATATATTTTATAAAATATATTTTATAAAATAAAATATATTTTATAATAATATATTATTATAAAAGAATAACTTCTTTGTGGGGGTTAAAGTAGAGAAAAATTCAATTAAGTCATTGCAAACCCAGGTGTGGGAAGGTAATTGGATTTTTAAAAAATCTGTCTGAAGTCTCGGTCTCTAGGAAGCAGGTATTCTGAGGAGATCCACAAGAAACTAGAGCAACTTGAAAAATATGCTTCAGCATTACTATTAGATATGAGCAGGACAGGCTGAAAGTAAAATAAAAGACATGCTGATCTGGCTGGAGAGAAAGAGAGGTTCTCTTAAGAAACTATTATATTAGAGGCAAGAAAGGAAAAGTGATATTTCTAAGGAAGGGAAAGAAAGATAAAATGGAGTAACTTCAAAAGACAGTAGAGAAGTAGAATATTCTTCAGAAAGACAGTAAACAATGGGGAATCTGTTAGATCTTATTAGATGAAAACAATAACTAAGATCCACTGAAATAAAAACTAACAGAGGATGGATGGGAGCAAGGTCTCTAAACACACTGGAATAACTCACTTATGAGAAGCCAGGATTCAAACACCATGGCGTGTGCCCTCTTCTACCTACTGAAGGTTGACATTGTCATTAGAAGTGCCCATGGAACTTTCGGACGGCTTTGGAAGGGAAATGAGAATCACTGGTCTAAAATACTCAAAGGATTACTGGGTGAGTTTCATGTTGACATTGTTGTTATGCCTGCACCCTGAGTAAACACCACCTTCTAACTCTGTGTCAGCATTGTCTTCTGTGCTGTTGCCTGGAGAGATGTGTTCCGTATCGCATGAGTCTGCATCACGACTGGTGTCATTTTCCGTTGAATTCACCATTTTAACCATTTTTTTCAGATATAAAACAAATTGTAGCATTCGTTGCAAAGAAATCAGAAGGAAAAAGATCACATCAGTAGGGACCATATGTCATATAGCTCCAAGGATTTAAGACTAAAACATACACCAAGTTTATTTGCAAAGTATTAATACCACTCCAAATGTGATAAGTGGGTCATTCCATCACAACAATAAATACCTTATATGCGTAGTGTCACATTTTCCAAAGTGCATTATGCAACTATAGTCCTGCTAGATATTGTTAGAAGTTAAGCACCCCTGCTTCCCTTCCTCCCAAAAAACTCCCACAAAACTCTTTAGACCCTTTCAAAGTGAAATCGCACCCAAATTTCTTTATAGTAGGGAACTGAAAATACTGCGAAATGAATCACAAACACCTTTCGCCTTGGAATTATAGCACCTATGAGGCTCAGCATCTCCTTTTAAAGGTGCCCACAGTCCTTAAGGAGGAAAGCCACTGATCACTGCACCGTGATGGCCACATGAGGAGCCCCTCAGCCATGACTCATTAAACCAGGGGAGGCACCGGAGCTAATCAATCCATAAGTTGGCCTGTGACTTATGATGCTGTGGCTTGGTAATTAGACAGTCACTCTGATTCTCCCTTTTGGGAATTTGAACCAGACATATGGAGTAAATTGTCCAGCTGGTAATAGGGGGAGCAAGAGACAAAAGTAGCTTAATCATGGTACTAGTGGAGTAGCAGAGTTCAAAGTCACAACTTCCTGTTACTACAGGGGACCTTGGATTCTGATCAACCATCAAGCTGCTGTCTTTGAAACCTCCCATGAGGCCCAACTTCTTAGTTCTTCCTGCAATCCATGTAGCCTGGCTACACAGATGAGATTCCTTTTCCCTTTCTACTTCATGTAGTTTTAGAATATGTAGTTGTCGAAATCACCAAATGAGTTTCTTCCTTGCAACCAAAAGTGGGTCCCTCCCCATTTTTCCAATAATCAAATTCAAACTTACCTGGCTATGCTCCAACTGAGTGTTTCTCTAAAAAGATGCGCTAACACCAGAGCAGAACTTTCCAGGCATATCCGCCATTGTTATATACCCTTTCTACTCCCTTTTTTCTAATGTTCTTACGTGAGTGAATAAAAGATTATTATAATCGTGAATCTTCCCTTATATTTTTAAAGTAAAAAGTTGAGTATGTGCAATCTTCTATTATTTGTAACGTTATTTGTAGCATAGTTCACAAATAAGTGTGATCCACCTCTCAAGGAAGAGCTTTGGAGAGCCACTGTCCTAAGAGGTATGTAGAGTAGTAGGTATAAGTTATAATGCAGGGTGTCAATCAACAGTTTTTGTTGTTGTTCTTGGTATGCACACTACAATTGCTTAATGGCGTGCTGTGCTCTGGATCTGAGAGCTCTGTTGGAAGCTCCCATTATCTTCTTAGGTCTACATGTGCATACGATGAGAAACCCTCCCTAACACCCGAGGGCACTGTGCCATCTGGATGCCTGCCTGAGAGTTTCCTGCACCAGCAACTGGTTTTTTTTTTTACAACTTCTACATTTTTGCTTCATATTGAACCCTTCAGAAAAGTCTTCTGCTTTTTCTTTTTGATGTTTTTAGGCCAGGACTGGTTCCTAGATTGAATGAGAACAAGAGGATGAGAGAAGCTGCTACAGGCCAAGTTGCACAGCAGCAAGAACAATCTGTAATTGCTACCCTGTACTGTCAGCCTCTAGCAAATTCAGTAATCTTAATCTTTCTGGTCTTTGTTATCCTCATTTAAAATTAAGATACAATTCAGGGAAACTTGTCTAAAGAGCATAATTAAATTGTTTTCTATTCGAAAGTTAAATTAGATCCTGTTAACTATCATTCTAATTAAATATGGGTAGTCAGAATCGCCACGTCTACTAAAATTGTATATAACTTCTAGAACTTTTTAAGGAGAACACCCACCACGTACTCCCAGAAATCTACTCTTACTAAAAGCCTTCTTCTAGGTCTATTTAATGTAGGGGTTTTAGCTTCTTTTTCACAATTCCCACTGAGGTAATTTTTCTTTTTCTAAAATTTTTTAAAAAATTGAACTTATTGGGATGGCATTGGTTAATAGAATTACACAGGTTTCAGTGTACAATTCTATAATTCATCATCTGCATACTGTGTTGTGTGTTCACCACCGCAAGTCAAGTCTCCCTCCATCTCCATTTTCCCCCCTTTACATTCTTCTGCCTCCCTCCACTCCCCTCCCTCTGGTAATCACTCTGTGTCTATGAGGGTTTGTTTTGCTTTGTTTTGTTTTGGTTAATCCTTTCACTTTTGTCACCCAGTCTCCCCTGCCCCGACCTCCTACTCTCTGAGAGCTGTCAGTCTGTTCTTTGTACCTATGAGTCTGTTCTGTTAGTTTATTCTGTTGATCGGATTCCACACATAGGTGAAATCATATGGTTTTTGTCTTTCTCTAACTGGCTTATTTCGCTTATTACAATATTCTCCATGTCCATCCATGCTGTAGCAAAAGGTAAGATTTTCTTCTTTTCGTGGCTGAGTAGTACTCCATTAAGAGGTAGTTAATTCCCTTAGCAATTATTGAACAGCAACTGTGTGCCAGGCTTACATTTGCCAGATGCTGGCATAAATACACAAATTGCGCTGTCGCGAAGCTTCAACCTAAGAGACAATAATTTTTTAAATTGTAAAATGGAACTGACAGGTGCTACTAAGAGAGTTACATGAAGCTACCAGCAGATACAGCAGGGCAGTCAGGAAATGGTTCTCCAAAGAAAACTGTTCTTGAGATCTGACAAGTAAATAGATGTTAAACAGACAAAAAGTGTATGTGTGGTGGGGGGCAGGCAGAGATGAGGATGGGAAGGACAAACTTAGCACGTACCCAAAACTTTGTGAGGGAAGAGCTGAGAAAAAAATGAGGTCATTGGGGCTAGAGGTCAGTGTATGATGGGGGGGTGAGAAAGCTGGGCCGCCAGGGGCCTTCAAAACCATCACTATTTTTATTCTAAGCAACTGAAAACCACTGAAAAGTTTTAAGCAAGAGATTCCGTGATCGTATTTGTATTGCTAAGACTACCCTAAGCACCATGTGAAGAATGAGTGCATAAAGCCAAGGAGGAGGCTACTGTTCTTCGTGGAAGGATGACCCTGAAGGTGGTGGGTGAGCTGACGTGGGCTCAGTGTTTAGAAAGTAAAATCCACAAAGCTCGGTGATAGAGTACATAAACTGTAAACGAGTTCATTGCGCTTGATTTCTAATCAGAAACTATTTTAAAAGCGAGATATCTGCGGGAGAATCCGCGGAGTCCCCGTGGTTGTTTCCGTTAAGTAAAAGTTTCATTGCATTTTCATAGGCCCTGTGGAAATTCTCCCTGATGCAGTATAGACGTCCGAGGAAAGGCGCTCGTGCCGGCATCACCAAGGCTTGGGTCTTGGGAAGCCTGGATTGCCAAGAGGAGGGCTGGATTCACCGCTACAGCCCAGGGACCCTGGGAAGTCCCTAGAACTCGGCAAACACGCCAGGTCCGGCTGCACTGAAGCCTCAAGAAATTCTGGCTGCACCGAGACCGCAAGAAATTCGGTTCCAGTATCGTCCCAGTCCAAGCACGGGATTCAGGACTCTGGGGACCTCCGGGAAGCTCGAACACCCTCTCTTTCGCTACGGTGGCCGGAAGGGTGCTGGACTAATAGGCCGCAACAGAGTGGAAGACGGCGCAAGCGTACTGCGGACTTCTCGCCTCAGGAAAGGGTCCAGCTCCGGACTGGCAGGGAATACGGCTTTAGCGTCTGCCCTACCCTCCGCCCTCTGATTTCCTAGCACGGCTGTCACCCAACAAGCTTTTCCATTGGCTTAGAGAAGAGAGGACCCGCCTTTCCCCGGTGGCGATTGGCTGTCCTTCCCCGAAGCTTAGGAGGCGGGGTTTGGGCGCTTTCCGATTGCATCAGCTGGTCCCTTCCGAGCCACGTGGCTCAAGCGTAGTGTTCCCGGGGGCCCCAGCCCACCTCTGACCCGCCCGCGCTCTCCTCCAGACCGTAGCTTTCGAGTTCTCTCTTCTCTTCGTGGTTCTCCAATGTCCGTGAAGGCCAGCAGCCTTTCGGGGAAGATGGGGGGCGAGGAGAAGCCGGTGAGTGGGGCCTGGAGTCTGGGCTCGGACTCTTGTTGGTGCCCATCGGCCCTAGCGGGCTGGGGCGGGAAGGAGGAAGCGGCTGGGGTCGTGAGGGGCGGAGGAACTCGTGGGAGGGGGGTAAAGCTCCTGTACGTGCCAGAGACCCTTTTCGGAAGGGATCGTCCATTCATAAAGCAGGGCGGGGCCTTGCAAGTCATCTCCTGGTCCATCTTGTTCTTGCAGATGACAAAACTGAGACCTTGAATGAGTTGCTCAGAACGACACATCTAGTTAGAAATAAGGAGGAAATTCCGGGACTCCCGGACTAGTGTTTTTACCTCACCTTAGGCGAGAGCATTGCAGAGTCTTATTTAATCCTAAAACCCTGTTAAGGATAAAAGCTCTAGTTTAAAGAAGAGAAAACCGAGTTCCCGAGATCCGACACAACTTGCCCAAGTTTGGGTGGTTTGTAATGAATGGTGGAGGCCAGATGACCTGACAGACTCTCGACGAGTTACACACTTCCCTGCCTAGTGCTGGAGGCATGCATTCTTTTATTTCACACATGCTAATCATTTCACCATTTCACCTGTGAACTTTCCCTTTCGTGTCATCCGTCGCTTAGGAACATTTCCCAGGTCACTTTCATGACACCAGGCAAGGTGGGGGGTTTTTGTGTCTGTTCTTTTTCTTTAATTTTAATGATTAACAAATAAATGTCAAGTGTTCATTCATCATGCTGGGCCATGCACTTAGGAAGGTGACTAGGACCCCGCGTGGCCTTGAGGGCTTCATAGCCTGGCGTGTGTGTGTAAGACAGCCGGACAGTCATTGGCTGTGGGCTTACAGAAGCAGGGCTGCGCGGTTTGGGAAGGTTCTGTTGAATTGCGTTTGGAAGAATGAATGTAAGTTCCTCCCGGTTAAACCTGACAAGGCTGGGCTTTCCAGGGCAAGGTAGGGAAGGCAGTGAAAAGGGAAGCGGGTGCATGAATTGTCGGTGGTGTCGCTTGCAAGAGATATGCCTGAAGGGGGAGCCACAGCAATCAGAAGGATCTCGGGCAGCCAAGAATAGTTGGGGTTGTTTTCTGCAATTGACAGTTTTTAAGCAAGGACGCGATAGAAGTGAATTAGATGTAAATTGTTTTGGAGATCACACCGGCACTGGGGTGGAAGGTGTGATCTGGAAAGAGGTGAAGCCACAAGCAGATGACTGCTGTAATAGTCCAAGTGAGAGATGAGGTATTCAGTTAAAGGAGACTCAACCCTGCTCTCTGATAGGACGGGTCACTTGATCAGTAAAATGAGCATGTCCTCTAACTCAGACTGAATGGGGAAAATGCATTTGCGCACATTCTAAACTATATTAAAGGTAAATTCTAAACTAAATTAAATGCAAAGTGATAAATGGTGCTTGTTCATAGATTTTTTCCCTCCATATTTTTTCACTTAAAAATGGTATCATTATTGTTTTGTAACTTGTTTACTTTTTTGTTTAATAGTCTATAGTCAACTTCCCATGTGCATAATATCCTGTTTTGCTGTTAATTGGAGGTGATGTATGGCTATTAAATGTACTATTTCTTCTATAATAATAATTGCACAATACCTAATATTTATTGAATGCTAACTGCCGGGTCTGGTGCTACACTACATGCATTGACTCATTCAGTCCTCAGCATACCTATGAACTGGGTTTTGTTATTATCCCCACTATTCAGATGAGGAAAGAGGCATAGGAACAAGTAAGTAACTTGCTCAGACCCGATATTCTGTAGCCAATAGTCATAACCCCCGTGCTGTCCTGTCTTCTGTCGTCTGCCTGGAAACAAGTCAAGGACACATACTCCGTGAAATCATTGGATTTCCAGGAAATACCTATCCCAGCTGTCAGTCCCTGGGTTTGGATTTACGTAACGTGCAGTCTGAGATGCTTTTTATTCAACTCCTAGATATCCCTACAGAAGGTAATTCTGTAGCTTCCCTTCGCAATTCGGTTCTGTGTCCAGACTTCTGGGTTGAAATTTTCCATTGCTTTTACATAAAGATGTAATACATAAACTCACATGTTTTTGTTCTGTTTTCATTGGAAATTGAGAACGGTTGCCTGCTGTCTTCCCGATTGTAGCAAAGACAGAATGGGCCTCAGGGCTCCGAGAGACGTGGTCTAATGCCCTGCGTTTACTACTCAGTCCCTGCTTACTTGTGGGCGAATTGCCCTCTTCGAGCCAGGAGTCTCATTTGTAAAATGGAGAGATATTTAGAACACAGAAAACCTTTGTTAATTCTCTCCCTCTTTTCTACTACTGTTACTCATTTGGCAAATATCCATATGACCAAAATCAAAAGCATTTTATCAGAAAAAGAGAATGGATCCTTTTTTCATTTTAAACCTCAGACCTGCAATTAGTGTTTACCTCCTACCCAATTCACATTGACTAGTTACATCATTGCTTTAGTATAGCAAAGGCAAACAGGGAATCTTTTAACCATGTAGGTTAGTACTTGACTAGAATGGACTTAAATTATGTTCATTATTCATCTGTTGACTATAAATGAACCTTAAAAGTTTGTTAAATGTAGAATCCCAGAGTAGGGGAAGTGTTAACTCAGCCTGAAGAGTCATTTATTTTTTAAATTATTCAAGTAATATAGTTTATATGATTCCAAAGAGCAACCAAAATACCCAACTGTTAAATAGATAAACAATGGAATACTTTTTGGCAATAAAAAAGAAGAAAATCCTGAAGGATGCAACATGGATTGCCTTGAAATCACGCTAAGTGAAACAGGCCAGTCACCGAAGACCGCATGTTTTAAAATGTTTAGAATGTGGAAATCTATAGCGACAGAGCAGATTAGTGGTTGCCAGGGGCGGGAGCGATGTGGAGTGACTGCTAATGGGTACGGGGTTTCTTTTTGGGGTCATGAGAATGTTCTAAATTGATTGTGGTGATAGTTGTATAACTGCGAATACACTAAAAGCCATTAAATTGTATACTTTATGTTGGTGAATTGTATAGGAAAATATCTCAAAAAAACTTACCCCAAAACATAAACATACAAAACTATAATAAAGTCTCCCCTTCATATCCCTAGTTCTACCCTAAAAACTTCTTCACTGCTGATGAGCACAACTCCTTAGAGTTGGCCACAGTGAACACTTGGGCAGATACCTTTCCTGCCACTTAGAGGTAGTGAGAAGCTAGAGAAATCATCTGACTTTCTCCAATTCAATCTTATCTGTAAAACAGGAATAATAATAATAATAATAGCCACCGCCCAGGGTCACTATGAATATCAGATGTGATTGTGGAAGAACTATGTAAATTGTGAAACTTTGGGCAGTACAGTTTACTTTAGAATGTTCCTGTCTGAGCAGTCTCAGTGAATAATGCGTTTCTGAGAAAATCCTCTTCACAATATCCCTTAATGTAGTTCAGGGTTTCTAGACCTCAGCACTGTTGACGTTGTGTGGACTGGAGAATTGTCTGCTGCAGCGGGCTGGTCTGTGCATTATAGGGGTAGTGCATAGCTTCTGGTTGAGAGCCACTGGTACAGACCGACTCTGCTGTGGCTGCCTTTTTGCAGGGGACGTCCTGCTTCAAAACTTGGTGTGACTCTGTGTGCTTCTAACTGAAGTCACCTTCCTTAGTAACTTCTCTTGCTTGCTTCTGTCCGAGCCCTAGTTTATCTTAACTTTTATTAGTTCCTAAAACAACCCTACATTAATTGGCCTTGTTCAGTCTGCTTGTCCCTCTCACTGTCTTCCTCCGTCGCTGTCTTTCTCGTTCTAACATTTCTGACAATTATTTTATGTGTACACATAGGAGACAGGCCTTCCGTTCTCGAAATCCAGCCTGATGAAATCTTCTCCAAACCCTGACTAGCACTGACTGTTGTCCTCGCTTATTGGACATTGAATCATAGTGCTGCAACTGGGTTCTTTTCCCCTCCTGGAGCTTGTCACACACATATACCTTAGTTTCCCTGGAGAGAATAATTTGTACACAACCGAACCTGGGCCTTGTGTTGACTTCTTCCACTGGGTTTAACCAAAAACCATGAACACAGAGGCGCTTAGTAGTACTTCTGGAATGAATGGATATATGTCGCACTGAGTTGTTGTTTTGGGGGTTTTTGTCCTGAAAATATTTCTGCTGAATATACCACATGCTTGTTTGTGGCTACATGTTCAGTATTTGTCCTTGTAAACCGGAAGCCAGAGCCATGGGAAGAGGCAAAATAAGTGAAATGTGGGGACTTGAACATTATCAAGTAGGTCCTCTACTTTTTTAGGACTTGTCTTTATTGTAAATTATTAACTTGTCTTTGACAATGGTCACATTTTTAAGTGTTTATTAAAAATCAGATTTTCACATTTCAAAATATAGACGCTAAAATAACTTCTTGTAAGCTTTTCTGGGGGCAGCATGACGGGGTGTCAAATTAGATTAAAACAGAAAACCTTTATTTATTTTTGCTTATTTAGGTAGGTGCCAGTGAAGAGAAGCGAAAGGAAGAAGGCAAGAAGAAGAACAAAGAAGGGTCTGGAGATGGAGGTCTGGCAGAGGTAAGTGTCTCAGAGCCCTGTTACGGAATTCCACAGGTGGCCGAGAGCTGTCGCAGACTTGTCCTGTGTTCATGGTTTACATGGAATTGTAAGACGGACTCCATGGAAAAATCGGGAAGAATCATTAGGAAAGCCTGGGAGGGGAAGAGAGACTTGCATTTATTTGTTATTGTAAAAGGAAAACAACTGAGACAAGACTGTAAAATAGTCTGTGCGGTTAGATAAGAAAACCAGAGAAAGGAAATTGGAGGGAGGGAGACTGTAATGACTCAGTGGCCTGAGTGGATGCTCGCTGTCCGGCAGTTTCATTCAGTGAGCTGTTAAAGGGGAGAGCGTTGGTGTTGAGCTTATACTGAATACAATAGGAACCAAGAAAGCCCACTTCTTGACCCCATCCACACTGTTTCCACCTGGACCTGCTACTAGCGTTCGGTGTGAAACCAGGGCAAATCGCCTTGAGGCCTCGCCGTAGGAGAGAAAATGCTGTCAGTGTCCCTGGGCTCAGACGGAAAGGAGCTGGGTTTTCAGAAGTCAGCCCAGAGTCCAGCTGGGTGCTGGGTGTTCTGCTCTAGGAGGCGGCTGGGCTTGTCTTCCTGCTTTGCTTTTGAACTTGAATTCTTGTGAACTGTGCTTCACTTTTGCTTTAGTCGTTGCAACCACTTTATTAGAGGCTCTTTAGGAAAAAACCACCAGGATGCAGAGGAACAAAGGAATAGGCTTTTAAGAAGTATGCTGTAGCACAGTAAACCTACCTTTAAAGAGCCCTTTTCATGAATGCTGCATTGCTACATCGATAGCTTTCATTTATCCAAGGGTGAGTTCGTAGGTCATCCAGAATCACGAAGTATTACTTAGAGCCCTGCCTAGCCTTTTCTCTTATGTTTTGCCCCTAACATCCCGCTGTAATTGGGAGAAGTTATTGATTGTGAACTTTAAAATTTGCAACTGAATGGAAAAAATGCCTATGTTCCCTAACATTTTGAAATTTTTTTTTTAATACTTTCACTACAGTAGTACATGCTGTCTTATCACAGCTTGAGAATTAGACTGGAAATAGGAAACAAAGGGTATAGTGAGAGGACTTTTCTGGATAGAAAGTGTTAAGTGTAACATGCGATTACAGATGTTGGAAATGATGTTTCTGCCTGGGAAACAGTGTGCAGTGGGCTGACCAAGGCCTTCCTTCCTCCCCCCACCCCCCACTCCACAGTGGACGTGCATGACCCTTAGAAGGGCAACGTGCAGCCCTTACTCTTCCCTGCGTTTCCAGGACCTGCCGCAGAGAGTCTGCTCCGTGACCATTGAATAAATAATGTTTCACTCTGGGTTCTTCTGACTAGGAAGTGCCAAGTGCACGTGGAGATGAACTGCAGTGAGATGCAGAGGGTCCTGTGGGTGGGTAGGGCTGTACTCTGGCTTCCAGGCACGTTGGGCCAGCTCATGTGCCTCATCATCCTGAGGGGTTCACAGTGTGTGGCCGTAGAATGACAGGCTGGGAGCTTTTAGTTAATTCACTGGGGCTTCACCGTCAAGGGTTCTCCTGTCCTGTGATAAATTAATGAAATGCTCATGAAGAGCACCTGTGTGACAGCAGGAAGAGAAGGACTGCGGTGGGAGGGAACTATGAAGAGGGGAGGATGTTCCTATTTCAAAAGGTAAAGCCTGAGAAAAATGGCGATTGAAATGACGAGGAAATCTGGTGTAAGGAAAAAATATACTATTTCACATGGGAAACTTGTTGTTCTAATAAGTTGTATTCAGACAGTCTGAAAAAATATTTTTAATGATATGGCTGGCTATGTTTTTCTTTTTTACTATGATATTTAGGGAAATATTAACCTCCAAGGCTGACATAGTGGGTAACTGTGACTAGCAAAGATTAGGTACTAGCTTGTACTCCTTTCAGATGGAGTGGGTTAGGTTGATACTTATTATATGGAGAATTTTGGGTAGCATTTAAACTAAGTTTTAAATCATATATTTGAATAAACTGTTAGAGCTGACTGATTTAAATCTATGTGAAGATAGAAACTCATGGTAAAGTTAAGCCACCCCCTCTTTGCTTTTGTCTGTAGCTGTTAATATCCATGTTATTTTCATGTGAATATCAAACTATGTAGATGTTCGTGTTTAACTATTTTGTGACCACAGATTCACCACCTGCTTTTTGAAATGTTTTAAGGGCCTAGTAGTCTCTATCAGTAGAGGAAACCAAATCTCTGATTATTATCCCTTTTTTCTTTCTTTGTCATACATTTGGGAACCTGAGTGGGTGCTTTATATAAAACATTTTGGTTAATTTAATGTGTTAGAGACAGTAGTATTGTGCCATTTTCTTATATTTACTAATTAAATACTTCCAAGAAAGAAATACTCAACAGGCATGGCGTCTTTGAATTTAGTAAATGTTAACCTTGAATGTGGGCCCTTCAGTCAAATAAATTTATAGTTGGTCAGTTAAAAATTATGAGTGGACATATAGTCTGACCAGCTTCACAGATCATCCCTTGAACAAAATTGAAACAAAATGGAAAAGCCAGCCAGTTTTTATTTCTAGTATTGTTTATAGTTGTACCTATAAGAATGTTTAATTAGAAAAGTCATTACGAGAATATCTTAAAAGAATACCTTATGCAAATAATAGCAAAATAGGAGTTATCAGTGCTTGTTCATTTAGTATGTTGGCAGCTGGGTGTTTATTGATATTTACACTCTTCTGTTTTAAAAAATTTCTTAAAATAATAAGAGAGCATTTAATTTCTTTTTTTGCCTCCTTTTCAGACATCATTAAGGTAATGCTTGTTGATTTTGGCAGTCCATTTACCTCATTGAATTAGTAATCACATTGTGTTGTGTTGTCTGTTTTTATTATTTCCCTTTTCTGAAAAGGAAAGCAAGTATTTACTGATTATTTATTTCTTCATTTGTTGTCTTGCAGTTGAATCCTTGGCCTGAATATATTAACATGCGTCTTGAGATGTATACTAAACTGAAAGCAGAACACGATGCCATTCTGGCCGAAAAAGCAGAGAAGGACAGCAAGCCAATCACAGTCACTCTGCCCGATGGCAAACAGGTCGATGCGGAGTCCTGGAAAACGACGCCGTATCAAATCGCTTGTGGAATTAGGTATGAGCTGCACCTGTCTGGATCTTCTGTTGTTTGTAATTAAACTTTTAAAACATCACCTTGCCAAGTTTTATCTTCAGAACATTTTTATGTTACTGTTCAATGGTTTTAATGTTTAATTTATATTATTTGGGATTTTTCAAAATCCAAATGATGTGCAGCTTTATAGTCAAGATTTCTTAGACTTCATGGTCGAATTTTTTAGAGACTCCACTTTGGTTTTATCTTATGAAGGATTTTATATAATTAGTTCTTCTACCTTGATTATAAATGTCACAGAAGCCAAGTAGATAGTGTTTCACCTATTTTGACTGAAATGTCTCAGTTTTGAAGTAAACAAGGTTGGTCACCTCACATGGGAACGTTAAGAAACTAATATATAACACATGAAAAAAAATGTGTTAGTTTTATAAATACAAAGAAGGGCCATATCCAATCTTAAAATGTAATACTTTTATTGGGTCGGAAGGAAGTAACTGAGAATTAGATGCATTCTCTGTACTAGAATAAATGCTTTCTTAATTTTAATAGGATCTTGGGGTCAATAATTGGGTCGGTTTATCAGAAAATGACAAAGTTGGGAAAGCATAAATTGGTGCACATATCTTACACTAGGCGTTGACAAACTGTGGTCATAGCTTGTTTTTGTACGACCCAGGAGCCAAGAATATGTGACACGTCATGTGTGGTGCACAGTCTAAAATATATATTATATAAAATAATAAAATAAAATATATTTATAGTCTTTTACAGAAAAATTTTGTCAACCTGCAAATATACGGTGTTGGCAAAGGTAGGTTTACGGTTGTGATTACACAAAACACAGTTTATTTTTATATTATTATTTATTAATTACTGTATTACTTGTCTTAAAACTGTAAACCTACTTTTGCCCACCCTTTATATTAAATAATTATAGGTATACACATGCACACACACACACACACCTCCAAGGCTTTTTGGAGTACGGTCCCAATTAGAGCTTTATGGTATCTTAACATGCTTGAGAAGCAATCCGAGTACAGAGTCCTTCCAGATTTTTGTATAGTTAATTCATCTATACCTGACTTGACAATATTTTTTTTAATGATCTGACTTTATCATGCTTTTCTAAACATTCAACTTGGTTTTTATAGAAACCATAATTCCCTTGTTGTATTATTATTTATTTCTATTTCTGTTTATTTATACTACTATATGTTGAGTTGAACCACATGAAATCATTATATGATTGTCAAAAATGGTGGTTTATTGTCAATTTCATATTGTTGACTATAAGACAAAAAATAACAAGTAAACAGATTTGGGAACCAACCCAGCTGATTATGGGTCAGCCCACTGTGCAGCTGGGGGGAGCAGGGGCAGTTAGGCCTGTGGGCCATGAATCTTCCGTGCGCCATGAACATCGGTTAGTACGTCTTACAAAGAGAATATAGTGTTTTAGTTAATTTGACCACTGCTTCTAATTAATATACTTCTACTTTATTCCAAAGAAAACAAGAAACTTGTGATATCAAGCAAGTTTCCACGGAGATCATAAATAACTGGATAGACCTTTAAATATCAGTTCAGTCTGTCATTTTAGAGGTGATTTTGAAGGTCACTTGATGAAGAGATTCCTTGGTGTTGAACACTGATATTGTAGCTATGTCAGTATTAAAACTCAGTTCTTCTCAGTCCAGGAACTTTTTCTCTACATTCTCCAATATTGGCCTTCAGATTACATTGTAATTTGTCAAGTAGGCAATTGAAAATAATTTTTTGAATTGAATTACAGATACTGATGAGCTGGAGAGCTGGAGTTAAAAGTCACTTATCTGCAAGTGAGGGTACTTAAGACATTTTTACAAAAGTCCAGAACAACTTCCTTGTTCTGTGAAAAATTATAGCTTCAATAACAGGCTGTGTAAAGGTTCAGATGATGAGTAATGAATGTGAAAGGGAAGGAAACAGAAGGCAGGCTCCATTTTTACTTCAAGAGGTTTTTCTGTGGAGTAAGTCTCACAGTGTGGATTATTCTATCACTTCTGTGGGAAGTTGAAATGAGCCAGTGTGGTCCTCATGCGAGCTTCATTTTCACAATGACTATTGCCGGCATCTCATGGCAACATTTTGGACTCTAAGATAAAAGTCATTTATTTCCTGAAGGACATAGAGTATAGTAGTTGACTTTTGATCAGTTCTCTAGTCTTCTGAAACTGTCTAAACCAAATGATACATTTCTGTCTGCCAAATCCATTGTACATTTTGTGAAACGTGTATTTTATTGGTTCCATTTGATCTCAGGAGGACAGGAAACATTGGGTATAATAATCTAAGGGAAATTTAATGGGAACACTGAAAATGGGTTAAGCATTTATTGTTTATTTTGTTTGTTATTCCATCCTTAAGAGGGGGAGGTTTTATAAACTTAAACTGAGCAAGGAGAGAGACACCCAGTATAGCAACTGTAGCTAGCTTAAGCCTTCTGGGGGTGTATTTAAAGACTGACAGTGGAAATAAAGGCTGTGTACTTTTCCCTCATAGGGTAGAGAACTACCTGCTCTTGTTGAGTTGTCAAGACTACTGTAGACTGTCATTTCTCTAGCGACACATTCAGATCTACAATCTGACGAACCTTACTCAGTTCTGCTCTAGCCATGAAGCTTCCTGAACCTTTCTTAACTTGCATCCCCGTTCACATTATGCCCATCCCCTCGTCTGGAGTGCCATCTCGTCTCCTTTTCTTCCGATCCAGACCTTTTGAATTTCCAGCTCATCACGTGATCCTCAGAGCCTGTCCAGACCACTCTAACCTCTGCCGCTTCCCCGCCTCAGAACTCCTGTGGCTTTTACACACACTCAGTGTGGCCTGATATATCATCCTGTGACCACAGTTTGTGTGGTGTACTGTAGACTGTTTTAGACGACATTTTTATCCATACTATTAAAAATTTTTATTGAACAGTCCTTTACCTATATATTTGTTGTAAGTAAAAGCATCTTAGGCATTTGCAGAATCCATTCTGAGGTTAGCATTGCCTCTCAAAAAAAAATTCTATTATATATTTCAAATAGGAGGTAGGGCAGAGAAGTTATTTAGTACCCTTGTCCCCCTTTTTCCATTGGAGTCTAAGCAGCTTGGCGTTGTGGAGAACTTACTTGGAGAAAATAAAAATTAAGTCAGACCACTGAAAATTGTTACTGATTTTTTATCAGAGTTGTTGTGTCTGTTTAAATAAGCATAAATGTCATAGTGTTTTGAATTTTCAGGATCTTCTAGTTATATTCTTGGATACATTAGTACATTTTGGGGGTTTCTTACCTTTTCCATTTTATTTCAGAAAGATATGTATTATTTATATATATAATACATACAGTGTTAATATATAGTGTTTATTTTTCTGTTGTTTTTAAGTCAAGGCCTGGCCGACAACACTGTTATTGCTAAAGTGAACAAGGTTGTCTGGGACCTTGACCGTCCTCTGGAGGAAGATTGTACTTTGGAGCTTCTCAAGTTTGAGGACGAGGAAGCTCAGGCAGTAAGTTTTCATTCAGTATTCACTGAATTTCAGGTTAATGATTCTCCTTTGCATTCTGTTCCAGCTCATTTCCACTGCCAGTAGGTGACAAAAGGCTTACTGATGTCTCATTGTCGTACTTGAAATCTTCATTTTTGTCTTTCCTTTAGGGAGAATAATAAAAGTGCTTACCTTTTAAAATAAAGAAGTGAAATTGAATAAATTTATTTTCACTACTGGATACTAAAATGGGGAATCTGGAAATTCTATTAAAATGTTATTAGCAATTGATTAAGGAAATAAAACTTGTTTTCTACACTGTCAGTACTTTAGCAAGACCTATATAAACAAATGAATTTGAATATTAAAGTACTTCCTATATTGGAAAGTTGATTTCCATATTTTTTCTCATCTTAAAACGCAAATCTGTTGAAAGCACTATAAAAACCAACCTGCACGTAATGGCAAGGTTTTCTCCTTATTTCTTCATGATGGTCTACTATATAGAGGGAAATAAAATATGTTGTTTTATTTTGTTTAGTTGACGGTTTACTTACAGATTTGAATCAACGGTTTTAAAATGTATTCTGGATTTCTTAAATTTTTAAAGAGAATTTTTAAAATCACTTGGGTACCTTACTGTTATTAAGCCTTAAACACATTGCTATGGATATATTCCGACCCGTGCGAATGACCAGCGTTAAACCACGTCCAGCCATTTGATTTTAGTGTCCGTGCGTTTGTGCTTGTATTTCCTACTTGCGTTGTGGGGTCAAGTTATACCACCTTAGTTGTTTGGGGCCCAGAGGAAAAGAGGAGGTATGATTCTAAGTGACGCTTCACAGCTAAGTAAAGGCAGCACACAGCATAGGGGTTGTGGGCACACTGGCTCAGACCCCGGGCCATTGCAGTCAAGAAGACAGTCACGTTGTGTGTGACGATTGTGTTCAGGTAACAAAATCCATCCCATTTCATTAATGATGCTAATTTGAATTTAATTAGTTTGAAAACAAACTGGATAATTTCTAAGATAGAAACACAATATAGTAATTAGCATCCTTTTATCATATTGGCTCTGTATAGAATCACTCT
The DNA here is from genome assembly GCA_004026545.1 of Mormoops blainvillei. Lineage (NCBI taxonomy): Eukaryota > Metazoa > Chordata > Mammalia > Chiroptera > Mormoopidae > Mormoops > Mormoops blainvillei. Next base: position 102,212 of record PVJD01001697.1, on the reverse strand, counting down.
GTGGTTTGTAGATTTGTGAATTTAGATTTTATGTCTTGGCTTTATTTAAAATAAATTTTATACCTCTTTCAGAGGACCACATTAACTAACTGTGCATTTGCCCAGTCCCAAACCTTCCCCTCTCTCTTTGCATTTTCAGGTATATTGGCACTCCAGTGCCCACATAATGGGTGAGGCCATGGAAAGGGTCTATGGTGGATGTTTATGTTACGGTCCTCCAATAGAAAGTGGATTCTATTATGACATGTACCTTGAAGAAGGGTAAGTTATGTATTCGGTTAAAGGAAACTAAAATCTGTATCACCAGGGGTCCCTGTGGTGTTTTTAAAGAGTTCTTAATAAAGGAGGCATGATACTTCCTCACAGTCACCGAGCATTCCCACTGTTCAAATCGTGAAGTGTGTGGTAACTTTGAAAGGTGTGGAGGCTTAGTGAGAGCCTTGTTCTAGGTCGAGGGAGGCAGAGCCCCAAGACATTGACACTACCCAAGGTGTCAGTGAAGCCCTCCCTCTTCCCCTCTATACCTGGCGACAGAGCTGGGGGAGGATTCACTAGGGGGAATAGTATCCATGGTGACCAAGGCTGAAGCCACTGAAACTATAAATTATTAAAATGATTTATGAAAAATTTCTCCCAACTTGTGGTGTGAACAGAATGGAATTGAAAGAAGTTATTTTTATACTTTCTTCTCTTTCAGTGGTGTGTCCAGTAATGATTTCTCTTCTTTAGAGACTTTATGTAAGAAAATCATTAAAGAAAAACAAGCTTTCGAAAGATTGGAAGTTAAGAAGGAAACTTTATTGGAAATGTTTAAGGTAAATTGACTTGTGACCTGTGGTGTCCACCCTTAGGTCATTCATTCCTGTTATGTGAAGGCGTCACACTGGGGTTTAGTGTATAGAGCCGAAACCTGTTCTTTAGAAAAATTTAACATTTATTTTCAAAACATGAAATACTACCATATTTTTAATCCTATAATGCTTTGATAAAGATGTACTTTTGAGTTATATTTTAGCTATAGCATTTAGAGGTAAAAATTAAAGGAGGGTTTTTAAAAAATAATTTTTCCTATTTTCAGTACAACAAGTTCAAATGCCGGATATTGAATGAAAAAGTGAATACTCCAACTACGACAGTCTATAGGTGAGAATATTGAATATCATTAAAGACAGCTGGAGTATATGCCATTTTAAGTCCTTATTAAAATTTCTTTCATTTTTATCTTTAGGTGTGGTCCCTTGATAGACCTCTGCCGGGGTCCTCACGTCAGACACACGGGCAAAATTAAGGCTTTGAAAATACATAAAGTAAGTGATGTAAATGGAAAGACTCTCCATATGAAATGTATTCGTGTAGTATAGATATATGTTTAAACTTTTGTTGGTTTCTCTTTCTACCAATTTTCTGTCTCCTGACTATGGGTGCCACTGGTATTAGCCATTTTTAGCAGGAATCTCTCAAGCAGTGGCTGACTGGCCATTCCCCACAGAGCACGTCGGAGCGGCAGGCTGGGGGATTCTCAAAATCCCTCATTTCCGGGCCCTCATGACCCTAAAAGCTTTGAGACTCAGTGTAGGAGTATGTGCTTTTGCCCTTTGTGTGTCCGAGTTAATAATTACCCAGGTTGTTCTTGTTAACCCGGCCAATCCTGCCAGGTTATGCTCGTTCATAAATGTTTTATGGGTGATTAATAAAATATACTTTAAATCGTAAGAATAATGGAGTCATCGCAAGACTTTTTTGTTGGTTTATTTTCCATTTTTGCTTATTTGTTTTGTGAGGGTGGCCTTGCTGTCGGTCACGTTCGTGGCCTTGTGGCCCGAGTGGGCATTGGGGGCAGGGCGGGCTTTTCCAGGGGACTCCACAGCCAGCTTCGAGCTGCGGGGCAGATGCAGCTGTTCTAGCCCTGCCCCAGAGCAACTGCGAGAGTCGACTACGTGGGCACTTTTTGTGCCATTTGCTTGTATAAGGACCGCTATGAATTTGATTCATGAGGCGACTGAGGAGTAGCCTCTGACTCTTAAAAGAAGTGAGGTGTTTACAAATTTGAATATTGTTTCATGGTTGACCCTTGTTTTCAGAATTCGTCCACCTACTGGGAGGGAAAAGCAGACATGGAGGTGCTCCAGAGAATTTATGGCATTTCATTCCCGGACCCTAAAATGTTGAAAGACTGGGAGAAGTTCCAAGAGGAAGCTAAAAACCGAGATCATAGGAAAATTGGGAGGGTATGTTAAAAAAGAACAATAAATAATGTGTCTAGACCGAATTTATTTTCATTTGAAATATAGCTGTATTGTTTAGCTGTGCTGACAACTTCCTTTTGAAGAAATGTTACAGCTTTTAAGTATTATTGTACTGTGTTCTATTTAAGCCATAAATTGCTTACTGATTGTCCACATTATCTTCTAGAGTGTGCTCAGTACTGCACAAAAATTCATTTTAACTGTCCCTTTTATGGAGGAGGATGCGTGCTGACGACTGTCAGTCTTCTGTGAAAGGAGTATAGCAGTGCCTCACAAGCTGGGACACTTGGGGAGTCCTCCTCATCTCCCTGACCCAGTTTAAAGATGTGGAAACTGAGCTCCTTCCTGTGCTTGCTGCCCAGGGTGACACAGCAATCCCTGCGGAGGCGATGCTGTCGTTTCCCTTTCCGCTCTGCCTCCGAGTGTTTTCCAAACTGGAAGTTAGGTTTCCCATGAAAACATTTCTCTCTGAAACCGTGTTCACCCTGTGCCAGGCACCCTTGGCTGCTGGGTTGTGCAGCTTGACAGAGGCAGTGTCCCCTGCCACGCGCCCTTGACTCAGTCACCACGACCGAGAGTCGGCTGACGGTGTCTCCGTTTTCTGCTTCATTATCAGTGTCTTTTTCCAAGTCTCCCTTCTGCCACTCCTACTTAAAAATAAATAAATATTAAAAACGCCCAGATCTTAGAGCTTTAGGGAATTAAAACCACGAGAGCGACCTCCGGACAAAAGAGAACTAAGACCTGTGCCCCGTGCCCCTCGGTATACTCGCCTGGATCCTGGGGCGTAGGAAGTGGGGGGCTAAGTAGTAAGGTAACTGCAATTCGGTACCATTAGATCGCACATCTGAAATGTCGGCACGTTTTCTTTGAATCAGTAATGGCACAAATTAAAATAGGAGATCTCATGACCATATTCGGAATTCAAGAACACTGAAGTTTATGTGGGTATTATGTACACATATAAGCATTCCTTGTTTTTCTTTTATCTAGGACCAAGAACTGTATTTCTTCCATGAACTCAGCCCTGGAAGTTGCTTTTTCCTGCCGAAGGGAGCGTACATTTACAATTCACTTATTGAATTCATCAGGGTAAACCATGTTCATTACTTTCTTCTGTAGATTTAGGACATAAGTTGATTTTGTTAAATAAGGTTGCTAAAAGGAAAGATAATCTCTTTTAAAAGGAACATTTAAAAGAATAAATAAAAATGAAAGTCTCGAGGGCTCTTATAATTTTTAAAAACTACTTTCTTCCTAACACATGATTTTGTCCATATACATGGGTGTATACACAGAGAAGCCGGTGACCTTGAACGAGGACTTGTAACCCTTACCCAAGAGCTCTGTGTGCTCTTGACCATTCATTAATATTTTCTTTGAAAAAGCAAGCTAGGCTTTACCTTTGTTTTTTCTTTGTAAATTATGAAATGTTTAAAGCATATGTTTATAGACAACAATACCGTCAACCCCTGTATACTCATGACCTAATTTAACACACATTGGCATGTTTGAAGTATAGTAATGCATACAGCAAGGGGGACACAAGCACCTCTGTGGGCCACTTTCTGATCCATTTCCCTCCTTTCCTAGAAGAAGCTACTCTTTTGAAGTTAGGATGGATCCTTCTTATCCGCATTACTGTTCATCTATCCCATTCATATGTATCTTAAATTGTTGGTGTGTTTCAAATTTACATACACGGCGTCTCACTGTGTATCAGTCAGAATTGTGATCCAGTATATTTTCATTATCTGTGATTACGTTATATAACTACCACAATATGCCCATTTCTTCATCGGTGGACACGGATGTAACTTAATTTTCCCACGTTGTGCAGTAGTAGGGTCACTTTGACAAGCCTCCTTACATGCAAGTGCAAGAGTTGCCTCTTTGGCAGATACCTCCAAGCAGAATTTCTAGATTATAACATGTGTATCTTAAACTTTAGAGTATAAAGTTGCCCTTTAAATTTTTCCTCCCACCAGAAGTATGAGCATTAATTTCTACACGTGTTCCGTTTGTTTTCTAACAGAGTGAATATAGGAAACGAGGATTCCAGGAGGTGGTCACCCCAAACATCTACAACAGCCGTCTGTGGGTGACCTCGGGCCACTGGCAGCATTACAGCGAGAACATGTTCTCCTTTGAGGTGGAGAAGGAGCAGTTTGCTCTGAAACCCATGAACTGCCCGGGACACTGGTATTTAGCCCTTTGAGTTTCTGTTGAAGATTCCCCGGTGCTGCATTTAGTCCTGTGCCTGGGACACGGGTGTTTAACACTTTGAGTTTCTATTGAAGATTCCCCGGTGCTGCATTTAGTCCTGTGCCTGGGACACGGGTGTTTAACACTTTGAGTTTCTATTGAAGATTCCCCGGTGCTGCATTTAGTCCTGTGCCTGGGACACGGGTGTTTAACACTTTGAGTTTCTATTGAAGATTCCCCGGTGCTGCATTTAGTCATGGATTGCTTCTCTTCCTTTGGAAGAATTTGTCTTAAAACAAATTATGTAATCAGAAGAGCATTTAAATACCCTTCTGATTACAGAGTGAGCTGTCAGGAGCACTCACAGGATTATTGTGTAATTATAATTTCTTCCGCACCTGATTCGGTCCTCATTAGACATTAAAGGATGGCGTTGGGATAATAGCTGAACAGGTGAAATATAAAACAGGGAGCCTGGATGTGGGCTATAGCAACTTGTCTGAGTTGTTTTTTGTTGTTGTTGTTTTGTTTTTTTAAAGAAATGTGTTAAATCAAAACCTAGTGCTAATGAATTAACATCCTTGGGAAATGTTTGTCTTGGGGCTCTTCCACTTTCTGTCCTTCTTGAAAGTTGGATGCACAGCAGCTTGGGGGAAGACTAGAGAGAGCCTTGACCCCAGGCAGCTCAGTGCGCACAGCTTCCAATAGCGAGGCCGCGGGGCCAGAGTTGCTGAGAGAGGAGCATCCATGGGAACTGGGTTATAGGTCAGGAGACCAGCGAAGTCCATTCTTCCAAGTGCCCAAAGCACCTTCAGACTAATAGGGAACTGAAGCACTTTGGGGAGTGAAAGAAACCACAGACTTTAGTTTCTAGAGTTATATATGATTGGTATGCAGCTAAATCTGTTTTTCGTTTGCGTGCACATGTGTGTGTGTCTGTGTGTGTGTGTGTTTAATATGAGCCTTAAAGGCAGTCCTCAAATTAATGGAAATACTGAGCACAAGGATGTGACTCCAGACTTACAGGAATAAACATGCTCTTCTCTCTTAGTTCTGGATGGTGGTATTATAACTTATTGGCTGTTTTATTTATACCAGGGCTTACATTGTTGTATGAAGCCCAGAATTTGAGAAATATTGTTTCTCTGAACATCTTGGAGCCAGTGGCTTTTTGACAACCTTTCATATAATAGTAGAGAAGTGGTTTTATTGTATTACACATAAGTGTGTTTTTTTTCTCTTCCCTTCAGCCTTATGTTTGATCATCGCCCAAGATCCTGGCGAGAGCTGCCTCTGCGGTTAGCCGATTTTGGGGTACTTCACAGGAACGAACTGTCGGGGGCGCTCACGGGACTCACGCGCGTGCGGCGGTTCCAGCAGGATGATGCTCACATATTCTGTGCCATGGAGCAGGTGGGACACTTTGTGGGATAAAATAGGTTGAAAGAAATGTCAAGGAAGTTGACAAAAATGACCACTGTGTCATTTTCTTTCATTTAAAGATCGAGGATGAAATAAAAGGTTGTCTGGATTTTCTGCGTACAGTATATAGCATATTTGGATTTTCTTTCAAATTGAACCTGTCTACTCGCCCGGAAAAATTCCTTGGAGATATTGAAGTCTGGAATCAAGCTGAGAAAGTAAGTGGTGTTTTTCAGCGTGCTTGAATTCTGTGTGAATGAAGTTGGCTCCCTCCACGATGTAAGAAAGCCAAGCCTCTTTAAATGGATAAAAAGCAAAAGGAAATTGGAACTGGTTCCTAGGCTTGAATAAGCTAGTTTTTTTCTGTATGACTTTTTATTTAGAAATACTTGGATGTGTTTTCAGTCATCAAGCTGTAACCTTGAAAAGGGGTTTGCGTGAGTAGGTTGGAGTGGGCAGAGTGATACAGTGGAGAACAGGGACCCTTGGAGGCAATCATGGTATTTTAGGCTCAGATTAGACTGGGAGAGGTTGCAGAGGGACAGAAATTAAAATCAATTTTGCTTTATCTTTAGCAACTTGAAAACAGTCTGAATGAATTTGGTGAAAAGTGGGAGTTGAACCCTGGAGATGGAGCTTTCTATGGTCCAAAGGTCAGTACCAACGTAGATTTGAGTGATATGACTCTCATTTTCGAGTGAAAAGATTAAGTTTAAAAAAAGGGGATGAGGAATCAGCCCTAATACAACCACTGAATTCAGCTGTAACATAAACACCATCTTATAATAACCCAATCTTTGTGCCTTAGATTGACATACAGATTAAAGACGCCATTGGTCGGTATCACCAGTGTGCAACCATCCAGCTGGATTTTCAGTTGCCTATCAGATTTAATCTTACTTTTGTAAGGTGAGTTTCTAGTGTCTGCTCTGAATATTCTTCAAGGACATATAATGGTGTGTGTGTGTGTGTGTGTGTGGGCGCGCGTGTTTACATACATATAAGTAAAATAATGTAAAATAAAGGTATATATATATGTATATATACATATGGAAAACAAATTTTTTTTTTCTTACTAGCCATGATGGTGATGATAAAAAAAGGCCAGTGATTGTCCATAGAGCCATCCTGGGATCAGTGGAAAGAATGATTGCCATCCTCACTGAAAACTACGGGGGCAAATGGTAATTTCCATCATCGTTCCTTGTTCTGTCAGGCAATGTGAATTAGCTCTGAGAAATGTCTACTGTCCCATTTCGTTATGCGCGACAGAAAGGGAGAATGATAGCACCGCATCACTTCTAGTTAATGACAGGTATTCACAAAGTAAGGAATCACAATTGAAACCCAAACTTTTAGCTATAAGAATATTTGTTGGGAGTAATTATTTTTATGTCACAGTTTGATTCATTGAATGTTATCTAGTACTTTCTAATTAGGGATTATTATTCAGTGAGAAGCATGTTTACTGTGATTGCTTCTCAGGCAGCTTCCATCTTTTTGTCTGTGTCAACGAGAGTAGGCGGTGGCCTGGCTCGTCCAGGGTAGCCGACCATAATGAGGAAGTACGTTGACGCCCTTTAGAAGCTACGTATTTTTTTAATTAAGAGCACAGACTCCAAACCAATCAACATTTTTGTGCCTTGTTTCTATAAGGTTCTGTTTTTGCTGGAAACATACGAGCACATGACTGTCATTGTGTTTTCTGAGCAGTTCTGTCTGGGCCCGCGATTTGTCAAGGCAGGAGAGAACAGTGCCAAGCTATAAAACACCCCTTAGGTAGAGCCCGCCGCCCTAATTCTGTTGGTGCAAAACTTCCGTAAAGTGTGGTAAATCTGTTTTGTCTTACACATTGTAGTCATTTCAGTTTTATTTATAAGTTGGTTATTAAGGGGAGTTTGTCATACTTTCCAGTGAAGTGAGATACTCTGTTTTCAGTTATATTTCACAAAATCAAATCACATATGGGGAGCACCCTGTATGTGACATCTAGCGAATGGGGGGATCCTCAGCTAATTGTTTTGCGCAGCCGGTGGTAGGCGGGAAAGGCCACAGTTTGGGTGGGTTTCCGTGCCTACTCCAGCCTTTTCCCTGATGTAGCAAAGCAGCTTGAAACAGAGGCATGACCGAGAGAAACACTGGCGTTTGACACCTGAAACATCCCAAAGGGAGAATTGCAGGTGGGGTCATCTTTTATTAAGTAGCGAAAGCACACTCACTTTTACCAAATACCTTCTCCTGTTACTATTAGTTACAGTTTGCTGAATCCTGCAAAATGGATCTTGAATAAATTGAAGGCACAGTTTGTGTCCCCCACACCATGAAGAATAAGTAATAAAACAATGCTTGGCAAAATAACTTTTTGAATAAAATAACTTGAATCACTGAGCGAGGTTCTTTAGCGACCCGTTAACCTCTCTGGCCGCCAGTGCACGGCGTTCTGTGCCCGATTGATTGACGCGGGGGCTTAGTCTCTGGCCCTGGCTCGCTTTGCCATCAGCTTAGCGAGACAAAACATTAGTTACAGATTTTTTTTTATTTAGGAATTTTTGCCTTCTTCATCCCCCTTTATTTCAGTCTTTACTAGATAGTGGGAGCGGGGCGGGGGGCGCCATGTTTTTCAAGCGGCCCTGGCATGTTTCGGGAAGGATTTGGAAGAGTAGACTGATAAGTGAATATGCCATCCTTGTTTAGGAAGGTCCACATTAAATATTTCTGATTCCTTCCGAAGGCCCTTCTGGCTGTCTCCTCGCCAGGTGATGGTGGTTCCCGTGGGACCAACGTGTGATGAATATGCCCAAAAGGTAACCCTTAAAGAGGACTTTTTTTTCAGTTTAACTAAGCCTGTCATTCGGCTTTTCAGATTCCATAAGCTATATCCCTGGTAAATCAAGCTGCTTGTGATATAAAGAAATGTTACTGTTTTCAGTCTGTAGTAAGAGCAAATCCATTGTGTTACCTCTTTAAGGCTTTTCCATGTGGTTCCTTGATCAGAAGACATAGTTTGCATAGTATTTTATGTGCGCGTGTATATTTTATCATTTTTTGTTAGCAAATACCGAATGCCTCAGTATGATATGTAAATTCTGATGCACAATGCATCAGATCAATAACTTGATCTAGTTACGCTTTGACTGAAAGAGTAATTTTGCTTCATTATCAGTGCAAATTTCTTCAGTTATTTGAAACCTTTCTTTAATGGCATGTCAGACTAATATTTTTCCCTACCTGCCAAACAACTACCTTGCTAACACATGTCAGTAAGAAATATCCCTTCATTCTTCACACCCTAAAGACAATGATGGTCTGTTTCGTTATACGAACAATTCTGTACTAAGAAGTATTATTAAAAGTCAGGTTATTAAGAAGTTTCAGAATTGCAAGTTAAAAGTAATAAAATGCTTAGTTAAAACATACTAAACTGTAAGTATCATTAAAGAGTATTATAACATGGAAACCATGTTCCCAGATCATGTAAGTAAATTGCACTCAGGTCTCAACTCTCTTTAAGAAATAAATGAACATTAAGCCAGCTAATACGCCACCCGCTCAGACACCGTGTCCCTATTACTGCGCACTGCGGCTTTAGTTATAAATGATGAGAACTGGCTATGCCTCATGGTTAATTCGTCGTACTTTATGTTATATGCATCATGACAGCTAGTTCAGTAGGAAAAGGTTCATATTAGTTCATTCATTTCTCAGCTGGAAACGGTATTGACCTCCTCCCCTTTGGGGGTGGAGTGGCCTTTGGAGTTACTTAGGGGTGGGTTTTTATTTTGTGGTTTTTTAGTTATATAGACTGAAGGCAGTGGGGGCGGGGGAGCACTACCGCTGAGACTTAATGACTAGAGACCAGAGATATTAAATAGTCATAATTATGGGACCGCTTCCCCAAATGCAGAATAGCCCAGCTCGCATGTGCACAAGGCCCATGTTGCGACTCTGAGACATTGGTGCTTTATTCTTATAGTAGGTTACTGTTGAAAGTGCATTCTTACCCTGGTACTCTAATAAACTGTGTAAGAACCCTTGGAAATTTGCATACTGATAAAATCCCAACAGGTTCACTGATTAATGACCAACCACTAAGACATGAAAACCTGTTAGTGAAACAAAAATACTTTATTCAGATCTTTTTGTTATATTTGTGGTAACTGGTTAATAGGTAGATGAAAAATTAATCTAATATATTTAATTTATAATTAATACAGTATAATCTAGCATTGGTTTTTGTGTGTGTTTTTTTTGGAAAGGGCAAATACTGAAAATACCGTTTACTTAATATACAAAGACTTGAGACAATAAAATGAAATTGGTATTTTTAAAGGGGAAAAAAAGGGAATGAATAATAATATCTAATGTAGTTTGCCAACTTTACGTTCTTGGAAGTTTATTTCAAGATGTTCTGATTTGATCTTTGGTTCTAACTCCTTCATCCACCGTCTTCAGTTAATAAGCTTTTTTTTCCTGTTTTGGGGGTGAGTTTTCAAGACACATGTATATATAATGATGTGAAGAAAAAAGAACAGCTGTCCGCCTGATTTTTGGCATAAGATGACTTAGAAAGGAGAAAAGAGGCTACATTTTGTTAAGAACAAAATAACCCTATGGTTAGTTAATGATATTTAAAAAAACCCAACAAATAAATTTGTTTCAACACATTTAAAGATCAGTTCAATCAAAGGGAGTTTAATTAGTAGCTCTGCTGAAATAGTTTCATTTCCTGGTATTGAATTATAACCTGGTAATATGTCCATTTCCTAAACTGCTAAAGTATCCAATACTTACATTTTATTTCCCTTATCATGTTATGAAGAAACACCATTTTTGCGCCTGGCTTCCCCATCAGACCCCAGAGAATGGGGAAGATCTGTTCCCTCGCGTTTTCAGTGGTTGGCTCGGTGCTCAGCACCTGGCGGGAAGAGCCTGCTGGTGAGCAAGGGGGCAGGCGGAGGAGGCAGGAAGTCGCTGGAAGTGGCTGAGACAGGACATAAGCTTTCTTTTAATCAAAAAGGAAATCACTGTTGAGAGAAAAATTACCTCTTAATATTTCTCAAACCTGATATTTTCTTTCAAGTTATTCTTATAGACTAATTTTTAATCCTTACATGATTTCCCAAATTACAGATTAAATGAAGTCATTTAAGATCAAAATAGAATTCTGATTTTAGACCTGAAGGATTTTTTGTCTCCGTTTAAATAGGTACGGCAACAATTCCATGATGCCAGATTCATGGTGGATGTTGATCTGGATCCGGGCTGTACGTTAAATAAGAAGATCAGAAATGCACAGTTAGCACAATATAACTTCATCCTAGGTAAGAAAGGAAGCTGCCGAAGAAAAACTGCCAAACCTTAGGGAAACTCCGAAATCTTGAGACTTAAGCTTAAGAGAATTGTGGTCGTCAGTTTAGTTCCTTTCAATCCTGATTCTTGAACTGTTAAATTTGTTCAGTTGATATAAGAAAGGAAAATTTCGGTGTGAAAAAGAATAATCTCTAAAGGGCTGTCTAAAAATTTTCTCCCCTTCACCTTTTATTTCTTGATATGGTAAGTTATTAAGTCAGCTGGACTAAGTGGCTCAGAAAGCGCAGCCGTTTTAGACATTACAAAGTGGGTTTCGGGGTTTTTTTTAATGAATAGATTTTAAAATCAGTTTCCCAACTATGCTTGGTCACCTGTACGTTGTAATCAGAAGCTGTACAGGGTGGGGTGGCTTTTGGGTCCTGGGATCATTTCTGTTTGAACGGCCAGTGAGAGCCCTTCCATCTGAGGACTCCTGTGTCTTCTGTTGCAGTTGTCGGTGAGAAGGAGAAGACTGGCGGCACCGTGAACATCCGCACGAGAGACAACAAGGTGCACGGAGAGCGCACTATCTCCGACACGATCGCGCGCCTGCGGCAGCTCCAGCAGTCCCGCAGCAAACAGGCTGAGGAAGAATTTTAATGAACCACCTGGCCGCGACTGGCTCAGCGGAAAGGGCGGGCAGTGTTTCCGTAACGCCCACTTTGTGCCCTGGGAAACGTTACTTTATCTTGAACTTGGAATAGCCTGGCAGAGTCTGCGTAGGTGGCCGCAGGGGGGTGCACGATTTTTGACCTGGACAGGTTTTAGATAATGTGCATCTGAAGGAGACAATTAAAAGAGACACATGAAAATGATTTTATTTCTTAATTATCTGAGCACTGGAAATCATGAGGAGTGTGTCAATGTGATGAGGGAGACCATTGTTGTGAATTTCATGCAGTTGAAAAATAAAACTTTTCAAATTTGATTGGATTATGGTAAAAAAAAATAAAAACTTTAATTCATATAAGTTTCAAAAGACTTCTCTGACCTTCACGTACATGCTGCACAGGCACCCAGAACAAACCGCATGACTCAGTATTTACCTTGAGGGCTGGACGGCAGATGCGTCGGGTGGGTGGGGGGAGCAAACCTCCAGTGGTGCTGGTCTCCTGGGGAGGAGCTGGGTGCCAGCATCCGGGTGGAGCCCCTTCACTACACTTCGTTTTGGATGTAAACCTTTACACAGTTAAGGCCACTCTTATCTGGGCCATGCCGTCTTCAGTTATAAGTCCCCTGTTCTCTCATAAGGGATAATTTTTTCATTTTTCTACCAGTGAATGCTGATTGAGAAAACACCGCAGAATAAGGAATTCCTTGTGTAGATATATATGAATTTTTCATTAATATAATCATTATTAAAAGGCAACATCTTGCCACTTTTCTAATAACCCCAGTAGTGTGTTTGCAAGGGTCACTGAAAAGCAGTGAAAAGCCAATTTGCATAAATGCATAGATTAATCCTCACTTTAATAAAGGAGATATGATCTTTAATCGGATTTTTTGAAATTTCATAATTAAGCCTTGCTTCTGACTGTCGTTAGACTTAGCCTTTTGATAGGTTTGTGATTAATTTTTACGTGTATCTTGAGGGAAGCTATAACCAAGTCATGAACATCTAGTCAGAATCATTTTAAAACAATATTATGTTTTATTTCTTTAAAATTCACAGTATCTTATTTTGGATATTTCTTCAGTTTTAGAAATTTCATATTACAGAATAATTTTGTAGTCCAAAGACCAGCTATGGTTTTAGCTAGATTTTTCTGACCCATTTTGTACTTAGAGTAATGAATGACTTATACAATAAATATATTAACAATTTCCTTGACACATTTACAGAAGCTTTGTAAATCTTTCAGGACTTTAAAGATACAAAAGATGCAGTAAAGACACAGGATGGCAGAACTGAGACCCAAAGAATCCTCCTGTCTGTAACAGTCACCTCCTTAAAACTCCTCACTTCCTGTGGAGCATTAGGGGACCACCTACTGAGGGCGCTGGGAGTCCGTGGGCTTATCCCATCAAAGCTCTTTTCTCTGCAGCCTCTGCTCTTTGCTTTTCCTTTTTTGGGAGGTAGTGCCTGTTCTATTTACTAACTTAATTCACCTGTTCTGTTCAGGAATGTAACAAAAGACCCCAGTTGCGAAGCCTTTATTGAGCATCTAGTCTACTGAGAGGTATCTTGGTAATTAAATATACAGGAACAATTTGAGAGCAATGACGGCAAAGTTGCAACCACCGTGTGATAAATTCCGTAAAGACAGGTTTGGTGAAGTAGAACATAGGTACCCCCAACAAAGCAAGTACCAAAATGTGTAAAATAGGTACCAACACCGAAATCTTAAAGACGTTAAGTCAGGAAGATAGGGCAGTCAGGTTAAGGTGGTGTGGGCCAGTGGAAAGGGGGAAGGACCTAGAATGGGGACCTGAGGTCACACTTGAACCCCCGATCACCATGTGCCCATCACACCCCCTTGCTTCCCTGCCTCACCCTTACCGCAGCGATGGACGGCTGGGCCAGTGCTTTCGACCTGTGCTGGGGGCCCCAAGCGCCAGGAGATGGAAACGCGGGCTCGCCATCCGTAGGCCTGGGAAGCTCCCAGGTGATGCCAAGGAGCACCGTTGGGGAGAAGGCTCTCATTTCCTGCTCTGACTTACCTTCTCTCTTCAGCCTTAAAAAGAGTCCAATAGTAATAAAAGGCTCTTAAGAAAGCCGGCTTCTTGTCCTTGTGACCCTCCTCTGATTACCAGCCTCCCAGGCAGCCGCTTTTAGCCCTGCTGGTGTTGCCTCTGGTCCTGTTTTTGGTTCATCTCTTTTAGACACTCTATTAACTGTTGGAGAAAAGGAGGATTTCAGTTCACACCCCTTCGTTTCTTTTCCTCCATCCTTCTAGTATTATATCTTAACTTTTTGTTAAATTCATACTAGGTGTCCTTGTTACTATGTCCATAAATATTATGCTCGAAGTCAAATAGTATTGTATGATTTCTTCTAGTGCAGCTTTTTTTGTTTGTTTTATTGGACTTAAAAGTTATCCTTTTAAAATATTTTCTTTGAATATCTCTCTTGAATGGGCCTTTTATACCTTTCATTAGAGTTCTTCCAAAAGCCAAATCTTTTTTTTTCTAGCTTTACTGAGGTGTTATTGACATGTTGAGGGTGTGTACAGTGTGATGATCTGATTCACATAAATACTGTGAAATGATTACCACAGTCAGGTTTGTTAGCACCTCTGTCCCCTCACATAATTACCATCCGGACACCAAATCTGACAGACTATTCTCTAGTTTCATTTCTCTTCGAAGACAAATCCCTTCTAGAAACCTCCATCTCCTACCCCCGTCTGGGTAACTGGCAGCACTCAGCTCTGTTAGCCTTTACCTCCCTTCCCGGTTTGGTCCTCCTTCCTGGATTCCATATCTTCCTTTTTCTTGGCTCACCATTTCACATTGGTGAACAGAATTTTCCAGTTGCTTTTCAAACAAGGATGCAAGGTATAGGATTGTTCGTTGAAAATTTTTTTCCTCAGAACTTGGAAGACATTGCTCCCATTTCCCCCTGCCTGTTAGTGTTCTATGAGGAATCCATTCCTATCCCCAGTCCCTCCATGTCACCTGTCATTTCCGCCCCCGAAAGGTTTAGATGTCTTTTCTGTAGCCTTACTCTGGAATTTCTTGGTGACAGTAGGGCTTTGGCCTTCTGTCATGGGAAGCAGCCTTTTCTTTCTGGAGATTCAGGTTCTTCAGTTCTGAGAAATGCTTTTTGAGTTTTTGAGGATTCCCTCCCCCCGACCTTCTGTTCTTACTGTGTGTGTGTGTTTCTTAATTTTGGTTTTTTTTTTTTTCAGTTTTCATGAGTTTTCTTTTTCTTATATTATTCTCTATATTAAAGCGTTCTATTCTTGCTGCTTGGATTCAATTTCTTTTATCTCAGGTATTTAGGACATACTGTATCTTTCTTTAGCACACTGCATTATCTTACTTTATGTTCACTTATTTACATTTTCATGTCTGTCACATTGTAAGCATGCCCGACTAGCAGAGATCCGTGTTTAAGAAGGAAGCACTGAACAGTCTATTAGAAGCGTGTAAGTGTGTGTTTGTGCATCTGTGTTGCTCACTAAGGGCAGTTATAAACTGGAGATGTGGTGGGGAAAGTTTTTTTGTTTTCATTCTGTTCTGCTCTTAGTGGAACTTCTATATTTAGACGATCTATTTTCTAAGAGTGCTCTTTATCTTCCCATTTATTCCATTGATTTAAAAAATATTTCAGCTGTCCTTGTTTTAGTTTTCAAGGGTTCTTCCTTATCTTATCCTTTATAGCATTCTGTGAGGGGCATCACAGCTCTTTCCAGAAGTTTCTTCCACTCTCCCTGTACGGTAAGCCTGAGGCATTTTGATTTTACTTTAGGAGGGGGTGCTTGGGAGGAGAAGTCTTTTCATTCAGTATGCTAGAATGGCGCCTCCCCCTGGTGTTCCCCAGAGTGCTCTCCCAGAAATTTGCAGCCTCTCTTTCTCCAGAGAATAAACCCAAGAGTCTTCAGGAGGGCGGGGGTCAGGGAGGAACCATCCACGCTCCGGCACAGGGTCGGGGTTCGGCAGGGGTCTCTTTGCTCCTTATGCAGACTTTCAAACAATGCCCTTATATGTTGTCCCCTTCCTGCCAGTGTACTTTGAAGGCTGGCCATTCTTCTGAGCTTCTGGTCCTCATGGGAGAGAGAGTGATACGGAGGCAAAGGTAAGAACTTCGGAAACAGATAGTTTGGTTAATATTCTAGCTCTGTCACCAGTTAGACAAGTTTCTTTAATTTCTCTGAACCTCTTTCCTTATCCATTAAAAAACGCCTCTTTTGTGGAATTGTTATGAGAAATCAATGAGTTTTATGAGTACCGTTATTTTCATCTGGTCTACTACAGTCCTTTGCTCCAACAGTTATCCCCTCTCTGTCGTCAACTTCTCTCCTAACGGTCTCCTAGTGGTCAACCCTAAAGCGCCATCTTTTCTATTCCTCTGTATTCTGTGTCCTTGTGTGTCCTGACCTCAGCTCCCTCCACACCACTGAAATGGTTCTTGCCGGAGACCGAAGATCCTCTCTGTCGTATCTGACAATTCCCTCTGAAGGAATTCATGTGCTCGGGGCTGGGGGAGGGAGATGATGGGGGGTGCGGGAAACCCTGGGGATCCAGCTCTGGAACCGGTGCCATATTAGGCAGTGGGAAAGGTGACAAGGTCCCTGTCCTCGTGGAAATCACAGTCTAGCAAGAGAGGAAGAAATCAAATACAACCTTGCAGCCTTTGTGAGGGAGTAATCGTTCAGTGGACAGAAGCACAGAAAGTCTGCAGCACCCTGGAAGGCGAATCAAAAATGAAGGTCTGGGTGACATTAGAGGCCGTGGCAAACGAGAGGAAGGAACTGATAGAGGAGGTTCAAGAAAGCAGATGTGACTGGACCTGGAAGAGTGGTGGGGGGAGCAGTGGGGGCAGGAGGCAGGGCGTCTGGGACTGGGGCGGCACTGACTGAGGAATGCAATCAGTTTGGTTGACTGAGGAGGGTGCCATCCTAGGACGGATAGATAATTACATCTATGTTCACAGTGGCCTGTGTGAAAGTGACAGTCACACGTTGGCTTTGAAAATAGGAAGTCCTGTTTCCTACAGGCTCTTAAAGATAATCATTCTGGGAGAGACTTAGGTAAACCAGTTTCTTCAGGTTATGACTTCTTTGGAGTTTCCAATATCTCAAGGTGTCTTAGGATTCTCCAATGGTGCCAGAACGCCTTCTATCAAAGTAGACTCTGGCTACTGGCACAAGACATTTGCCTCAATGGATATGGAGTTACGAAAAATTAGAGGCAATTTTAGTTCCAGGCAGCAGAGGGCGATCTTGCCTTCCTCGTCCAGATCCATACACACACAGGAGACAAGGTTGAGGTGAAATCAGTTAAAATAATCCTAGTGCTAGTTTGAAATTTAGGGGGAGCTTTTTCCATTTCCTGCATAGTTCCATGCCAGGTTTACGTCCACTGTTACTGAAAAGTCACCTTTAATATTGTTCGAATGAGGTGACTGTTGATGCTAAAACAGACTCAGGTGGGAAGATCTTTCTGAGTTGTCCACTTACTAGGAAAGGGTATGGAATCAAGCAGCAGGATTTGATTATGTTCACATCGTGAAATGAGACCTGGCACTGGTCATTCTCAACTGCTCCTCGTTATAACCAATAAGAGGAAAAACAAACAAACGCGATGCGAACCCGGAGAGCTGTGCTGACGAGGCCTCACCGCCCGTAGTCATGAGGACGGGTAGTGAGAGGCGGATGGGGCACAGCCCCGGAGGGACTGCGGATAGACTTGTGGTTTTTAAACGGGGAGGAGAAAACTCAAAAAAGGGAGGCGCGGGCCTAGGGTGCTGTGACGGGCAAAGCTTTAACAGAATAAGGAAACACCTATTAATAGCTGGGCCGTCAGGGAATGGATGCCCCTGAAAAACGTATTTTTCTATGGCATGGTGCCGTATGCAGGATCAGTAAAGCCGTGCGGCTAAGAGAACTTACAGGAACATTTTAGCTAAATGAAGGGATTTCATAGGATCCGTTGCCAGGAATTAGATAGATACAGATGGAACTAGAGAAAGAGAAATATAAGAATATAAAGGATTTAAGGTGCGGTAAGTAATTCCTTCCCCCCGCCTCCTGGGTGAGGAAGCAATTGAGAAGGAGAGGCAGGCAAGCGTCTACCAGCTGCGAAGCCAATCTTGACCTTCATCGCCAATAAAGCTGCTCAGAGCACACAGCTGCGCACCTGTGATGACGGTGGGGTGGCTGCCCCTTCTCCGCAGGGATGGTGGTAACTTCTCCACCTGGTCCAGGCAGCTGCACCAACCCCTCCCAAAAAAACGCGAGGCAGAGAATTCCCGTTTCCTGGTCTAGTCGGCTCGCAGCAAGAGGAAGGGGCTGACGGGAACGTTTTCCTGCTCTGCCCATCAGATACGTGGAAAATGGGCAGTAAAGAGAGATGAAGGGAAGGACCAAGGGATTGACAAGAAGAAAACACAGGAGTAGAGAATTAGCCTTCCCTCCTAGCAATCGCTTAGACTCTGGTTTGCATGGGTATGTTCACGCATCATGGAACCACAGAACCATCCTTTGTTAATTTGCCATTTCAATTCTTCTTATAATAAATCGTTATTTTTTACAAAAATTCAGTTCAGGGAAGTGAAACTTGTTACTGTGTCCATGGCGCTGGAAAAGGGTATGCTGTGTTAAGCTACCCATTGAATACTAATTCGCTGTGCAGTTAAACGGAGAGGTTGGTTGAATTAGCCTTGGTAAAGAGGTTGGGCGGTGGATTGGGGATGAGAATGGTTAGTCAGAAGTTCTTAAGTGTTTGTTTTTCAAAGGTTAGCCCTTCTAACCATCACCTAGGGTTCTTGTTAAAATCCTGGGCTAATCCCTGACCTAACACATCGATCTCTAGAGGAAAAGCCTGGAATATATATATTTTAACAAGCTACTTAACGGATTTATGTTCACCAAAACTTGAGAACTACTGCTTTACATGGGAAATATAGATACCTTGAAGGACTATTAATGAATTTAAAGTAAATTAATGAATTTCTAAATATAGCAGGCTATTATTTACCTTGACTAGCTTATGATAGTCTCTTGATGTGGAGTCATGCCGGCTACACAGGCTCTACTCCAAAAATTCTGAAGAAAACGTGTTTTATTTTTATCAGTACATTTGAATGTCAGATGTCTAATATTTCCTAGCAGTCGTTAGTCCACCTTTTTCTAAGCCAATTGTCCCAGTCAGGGCACAGCTCCTTACCTAAGCCACTCATCGGTGTCTTTGATCCAGAACTGGAAGCCGGCATTGTTCCCCCTCCTACTGGCCTTTAGTATCGAATTGGCACCTATTTTCAAAAATGTCGAAGTCATCTTTCTTTTAGGAAAAGAGGTCACTTTTCCTACTAGCTAAGCTTTTGAGGCCAGTGTTTCCCACACTGAATGGGCAGCGGAAGAATCTAGAGGGCTTGCGGCGCCTGCAAGGTGACTGGCTCCGTGGGCCTGGGATGTGAGCGGGGCCTGCGCGCTGGGCCATCCCCGCGCTGGCTGCCGGGGCAGGAGCCGCCCTGCAGTCGGCTTGGGCGGCGGCGGGGCTCCCGAGTCGTGATTACCCTCCTGCCACAGTCACCCGCCCACGGAGAGCTCACGCAGGGTGGGCCAGGGGATGTGCTCCTGCCCCGAAAAACCTCATCAGTTCCAGGAAGAAGCTCTGCCCATCTGCCTCTGTCTCCCCAGCTGTTAGAGGCACCTTTCTCGAGCTGCCCCTCTCCCCGCAGCTTTCAAACGCACCTACGTGCTTGGCTGTGGGCGGCGGCGCTCAGCTTCCTCTGCCCTCGAGTTTGGCTAACGGGACACGCGCTGTGGACAGACATTTGCTCAGAGGACCGCGGAGACCAGACTCCGGGCGCTGCGGCTCCGCTCTCACAGGGCCGCAGCGGGAAGGAGTCAGAAATGGACCACTGAGCACGCGGTTCATAGGTTCCTTAACTCATTCTCCGGTTTCCCCGGATGTCTTTGTATCAAGACGGAAAAATTCAACCGTCACAACTCAGAGGTGCAGTGAAAAGGAGGTTTTCTCTGTGACTGGGACTCTTTCCTGATCCCTTTCCCATGGGATATTAGGCAAAAATGAACTACGTCTTCAATCCAATCTAAAGCTTACTGTTTCCCTCTAGGTGGGGGTTCAGTTTCTGTTAGTTAATGCTCAAGCTTCCTTTGTTTCTCTCCTAAGATTGTGTCTGCTACTGAAGGACGTGGCTTACTTGACCTTGTGCTTTCAGAAGGAGCTGGTGCCCCAGGGAGCCCGAGAGACCTTGTGCCACCCAATGGATCACCTTGTTCCTGGACAGTGTTTCTGTTCCTCCGGGTTGCTAGGTGCCCTGCTGGCCCACAGTCCCAGCGCTGGGGCAGGTTTGGCCCAGGGTTGTCCCTGTGCCTGGGGCGGTGCACTCAGCTGCTTTCTGGGCAACCCCATTTCCTCTCGGGTTCTGCAGGCCCCACGAACAACCTGAGGACAGGGTGAGGTGCCCATTTGTCTCCAGCTGCTCCTTGCTGTCCCGCAGGATTTTCTGCAGGACGCCCTGGTCCCAACTGAGACAACTCCTGGCCATTTCCCCCAGCAGACAGGCAGGTATGTCCAGGGCCCGTACGGCGGCCTCGAGCGGACTGGGGCCGTGGATGGGGGACACTGGGTAAGTTGCTGAAGCTCTCCCTGTCTGAGATTCTTCACCCACAAAGTGAAAACAACGAATAGCTGATGTTAATTGAACACTTACTACCTGTCTGGCACTTTTCAATTTGCTTTATACTACAACGTGCCAGGTAGTTTCCAAGTCTCTGCTTCTCAAATTCTCTGTGACAAATGACTAGTTTTTCTCTTTAATTTCTGATTTATCACCGATTGATGTTTTTGCAAAATGCAATAAAAATAAATTCATTGGGAAAAAGAATAAACTATAAACCTTGTACATATTGTTCACTGATAGTGTATGTATAAGGGATTAATATAATCAGTATTATACCAATAACTTGTTATTTCACAATCATAAGTTCACAAAAAGTTATGAGTGAGACAGCGACTCCCATATTAAGGCCCTTTAATGCACTTTGAATAAATGCCATACATGTCAACATTTAAGGTTTGTAATGGACAAATGAGACTTCTTCTTGATTTAGAAACCTAGCAATTCAATGAGATTTGATCGGCAAGTTTCTCAACACTCTCTACTTAACAAATATTTCCATATTTGTCTAGTTTCAGACTGGCAGCCAGCAGTTTACGGGTGGCCTTCGTTCATAAAACACGCTTTGAGAAGCACTTCTCTGTGTGCAGCAACTAACTGAATCCTCACAATGCGCCTACAAGGGCAATATTATTACACAGCTAGTGAAGGCAAGTAACAAGCGTTACAATTTGGGACCCAAGTTTTGGGGCCCCACGGCCCCAATTCATATCAAGTTGTGCAAGGAAGGAGGGATGTGCCAGATAGGTTTCTGCCCTGACCTTGGAGACCCAGGTGGAGTGTGCTAATGAGCAGTGGAAACCAGCAAATGAGATGAGGTAGCTAGGGCATGAGATGGAATTAGGGTGGGCCTGGGTGGCCTATAGCAGCCAGGACCAATGGAAGGTGTGGGTAAGGTCAGACAGCCTGTGGTGGGGGCCCAGCCCTTAGCCCTGGGAGTCAGGAGAGCCCTCGTTGAGCGGCCCTTGTTGCTCAGTATTGATTTTATCTTTCCACTGGAAGATAAGGAGGAAAGCATGCAAAGGCTTGCCACCTCTTCGGTCAAGTAAAGACCCCCCCCCCACCCCCCAGCCAGTGGCTGGTATGGGTAGCTGAGTGTGAGCTGGCAGAACAAGGGCACCGATGAACTGCATACAGTTAAACAAGATGTCGTCCCGCTCACCGTGCTGCTGCATGTCTATGCCATTTAGAAGGGAGGCGTAGCTCCTGAGGAGTCTTTATTTCCATAAAGTTCCCCTTTTAAGGTGAATTGTTTTGATGGAAACAGAATAAAATATTTCTGACATTTTATCTTTTTCTTGCTAAGACTGTAAGACTTGGGAAATATTTTTCCCATGGTAAGGCACATTAAGAGGTTAAAGGATGTATTTCCTGAATTGTCTTATGGGGCGGAGCCTGGCTTAGAAACAGGAGATGCCATTCCTGACAAATGCAGGGAAGTGGGAGGAAACTAAGACAAAGGTAAGGGGTGTGTGTGTGGAGTGCGGTGTCCCCACTATCATGGCAGCTCTCTGACTTCCTCACAAAAAAACTCTCTGATCCAGCCCGGCTCCCTAGAGGTCACTGTGGATTAGCAGTAAGTGATGATTCTGCAGGCAAGCAGGCCTCATTTTATTGTGCTTCACGGATGTTGGGATTTTTACAAATTGAAGGCAAAACCCTCCACCAGCAAAAGATATTACAACTCACTTTATTGCAACACTTGCTTTATTGTGGAATTCTGGAACAGAACCTGTAGTACCCCCGAGGGGTGCCTCTATCTAGTTTACGGGAGACTCTCAAGTTGTTTGGTGTAGATTTGGATGGAGATGAGGTTTCAGAACTGGGCTAGTAGTGACCATCTGACGTACTGCACTACAACTTCTCTGTCCTCTGGACAGGCCTTTCTCCAGGACCAAGGATCAGGACATGGCCTGGAGTTCCATTCCAAAGCATCCAGTCCACATTTCAAACTGCAGAGAAAAAGAATACAACAGTTTAGCCTCAACACACAGTGTGATCATGTTACTCATTTGCTAAAACCCTTTAATGACCCCCTTCTCTCCTTAGGCTAAAATAAAAAATGCTTTAAAAGGGTGGCAAGGCCCTTTGTAACCTTACCCTTTAAGGTAGGCAGAATAATGCTGTTCCCCCACAAAAATGGTCCATGCTCTAATCCCCAGGACAACCTGTGCGTGTATTAGGTCACGTGGCAAAGGGGTATTAAGGTCACAGCTGGAATAAATGTTGCTACCCAGCTGGCATTAGGACAGGGAGAGTGACCTGGATTGTCCAGGTGGGGCCAGTGTAATCACAGAGGTTATTGAAAGTTGAAGATGGGGGTAAGAGAAGAGAGAGGGGTGCAATGTGAGAAGGAGGTGATCGGCTAGTGCTAGCCCTGACGACGGGAAAGGAGACCAGGAGGCGAGAAACGAGGGTGGCCTCTAGAAGCTGGAGGAGGCAAGTAAATGCTCCCCTAGAGCTTCCAGAAGGAACACGGCTGGGCCGACGCCTATGAGCCCACGTGGGACTCCTAGCCTACAGAGCCGTGAGACACTACGTCCGTGTTGTCCGAAGCCACCTAGTCTGCGGTGCTTTGCTGGAGGATTAAAGCTCAGCTTCCGAGCAGGAAAGCCGGCATCTTTCTCTGACTTGTTTTCCTCTCCTCTTGTAGCTCCTTCATCCATTTCGGCTCTCTCAATGCATGGGTAAACGAGAGAAACACCCTGGAGCCTTCTTCCTTAAACAGGCGGGGGGGTTACCATGAACGTAACTCAAGACTGTGGGCATAAAATGGTTCATTCCAGAATGCCCGTTAGACCCAGAGGACCCTGAAGGCAAAAAGTAGTTCTACCCACCTAGACTAACGGCAGCCTCTCAAATAACGTTGTTTTGATCAACGTCATTTTCTTCAGCGTTGTTATGAGGTTGGCAAGATGCCATAAGAACTTTTGTTTGTAGCAGGTAGCCTGTGGTAAAATTGGTTTTATCGTGTGTTGTTTCGCCACAGTTCCGAGAACCTACCCACGACACTGAGGACTTACTTGACTGGCTATATTACTTTTTGGGGTGGTAAGCCCTGGGCGTGGTCCTGATTTCAATGCCTCATTGGCTGACTGTGTTCAGCACAGCGGAGCAGCGCAGCTGGTAATGATGAACAGAAAGTTGTTAGGATATGTTTTGGTCATTGAGTTTTTTTCAATTGATTGAGTTTAGAAAGAGAGAGGAAGGGAGAGAGAGAGAAACATTGACTCGTTTCACCTGTTATATGTATTCATTGTTGCTTCTTGTTTGTGCCCTGACCAGAGATCGAACCCACAACCCTGGCGTATCAGAACGATACTCTAACCAACCGAGCTGCCTGGTCAGGGCCTAGGATATATGTTGATAACAGGCTTGGTAACAGCCCTTTGCTGACAGCTGCAGAAGGTTTCTACATGGAATGGGACCAGGGAATATCTGTAGCAAAGGCTTTCAATCGCTTTCCACTTTGATGGCCTGGAGGGATTATTTTCCCAAGACCAGAGTTGGACACTCAACTCCCTTCCCTGCCCCACTGTCCCCACTTGCCCCCTCAGGGACTCGTCTGTTAAAGGGCTGTGCGACCTCCACCTTTCTGTGGCAGACTGTCCTCTTCTCCCAAAGGAAAGCCAGACCTACACAAACCCCCCTCACAGGGGCCTGAAGAGGACAGCCGTGTATATCATAGCACCGAGGAGACAAAGGCAGAGCGCGGGGTCGTATTCAGTGAAAGGGAGGATAACGATCATTTTACATTATTAGTTGAGAATCACGCTCTTAGTCACCGTTGGCGTGCGCGCCTCTGTTCCCGTGAGACATGACTGTTTCAGTGGCAGCCTGGGCGGGGCACGCGGGTCTTCATCAGTCGTCCATCCGTTCGTGTGTTTCACACACGCAGGAGCAGGCACGACGTGCAGGCAGCCTTCTATGCACTGGGGGGTTGGGAGGGGACAGACAGAGACCCCTGCCCTCACAGCGTCTACATTTCTAGTTGCGGGGGGCTGGCTAATGAGTTCAATAAGATAAGAGCCATGAGAAAAACCAGGTGGGGAAGGGGCCACGCCTTCCCAGGGGTAAGGGCAGCAAGGGATGCCTCGCTCAGAAGGTGAGACTGGGGTGAACAGGAGAGGACATGACAGAGGAACGCTGTGTAATCTGGGGGACCTCCCAGGCAGGGGCAACAGCAGGAAAAAGGCCCATCGTTCATCATCTATTAATCCGAGAATTATTACTAACATTACTCCCTGTCCTGCTTTCGGTCCACCAGTTCAGTCAATGACTATCTGGTCAGAGCTGTTAGATGTGGGTCAATCTCTGATCCCCAGCTTCCAAAATCTTGTATTTATATGTTCCCCAATGTCTGAGATATTAGATTGAACCATATGAAATTGCCAATATGCAGCCATTTTTGGCCCACAACAACGGCAGCTTCATATGGTTCAGGCTGAGATGTTTGGCAGCGTCCCAGTCCATAATGAAAATAAACGTTAAATGCAGGCATCCCACGCATGGTTTGGAGGAGGCATTTTTTTTTTAGAGTGAAGTAACAGTTTTTATTTTAAAATATCAATATTTACAGGACAGCAGAAAGTACATACTTTGGCAACTCTAGCTTCCCATGAAAAATTTTGGATGTCAATTTAAAGCGCGACAGGATACATGGTTTTTCAAATACTTCTGGGAAGTCTACTGCTTTGCAACGCTGAGTGTGCAGGTGAGGCTGGGGGAGCACCTGTGGTGAAATCACCTGGGGAGGGCGGCTCCTTCTTTAGAAGAGATGCAGATTCGTGGTGTCCATTCAGGTTGAGTTATTTAGGTCCGGGTTGGACCCCCAAGGCGGTCAGTTTTCAGCATGCACCCCAGATGGCTCTCATGCAAAGGAACACTTAAGAAACACTACTTATGAAACCAAACCAGTGTTTCACGGTATTTCAGACATGGCTGAAGAGGAAGACCCCTCACCCACATTTTTGGATTGAGGGCTGAACTGAAACCAGCCATGTTTTTCTCTTGTCCCGCCCTTCCTCTCTGAGAGTCATGTTGACCTAACTCCCACACAAACGCATCGGGAGCTGGTAGATGAGCCTTTTCTATAAGCAGGCATACATGGTGGTCACCCCAGGGAGAGTAGAAAAGACCTTGGGAAAGAGGAAGGCGGGGTATTCTGGAAATTTCTCCCAGGCATGGTCTGGTTTGAGCAGTTTTCCGTCCAGTCTCCCTAAAGTTTACGTTGGAGGCTCCCCCTTTGCCATTGCCTGGGTGGCTGGCTATACTGGAGTTCAGGTTATTACCCACCCATGGGAGGAGGTGTTGTCTAATTCAGGTCGACCATCCTCTGAATACAGTTGGCTAAAGAGTGAGCGGGGATGGGGGCAGGCAATCTTCCTCATAGGCACGCAGCTGCTTTGTCTCAGGTGTCAAGGATTTTGAGCTACGGCCCCGCCCAGCAGTGGGGCTGGGGCAGAAGGGCAGAGACAGCCGCCCTCAGATGCGGAGCTTCCCCAAGGCTTTCGATTCGGCGCGTCCTCCCTTCCAGGCCATCGTACGCACACGCTGAAGCGAGGCTGACCTCTTCAGGGAGGACTTCGGGTTCAGACTTTTGCTGTTTACTACAAATGCTGTGAGTGTGTGTCGGGGGGAGTCGGGTACCTATTTATGTAAACATTCAAAATGTACCACAATATTGATCAACTTCGTTTTGACATTCCTGCATTAAAAAAGAAATATACTTGAAACCTCAAAAAATAGACGTGACCTAGCCCTGTGAGACTCTGGGTCAATTTCACTGACCACGACAAGGAAATGAGAAAATAGAGGACTTCTCTGTGACCCCCTGGGTCATCCATATTGGCATCACCTGTGCATTCTGGGTCCTTCTCCTGACCTACTGAGTCAGGAGTATCGTGCTGACTCCCGGGCCAAAGAGCTTACATTTGAAACATGTCCCCCTGTGTAACTTATACAAACTCAAATGTGACAGCATGCAGCTGGGGAGTTGGATGGGCCATTACACACTGGATTTCCCTACGAAGGGAGCAGGGCTGAGGTTAGGGGGGAAGCAAAGGCCTTGACGAATATAAGGGAGTGAGGGGTGGAACAGCGATGGTAGGTGGACAGCATGACTCTCAAGGAGACAGTCTCTCCTGTAGGTGACTGAGTGAGAACAGATATATCTCTGGCCCACCTTGTTTTCCAGGTCTTTTCCTGGACGTCATCTTGCTTGCGCTCCACAGTTACGCTGAGAGGTTCTCAGGTGGGCCAAACGACAATTAAAACACCTGACCAAAGAGGAAAGCAACAAACGTGCTGTCTCCTGTCCTCACCCCAAAATCCCTCCCTGGCACCTCATTCCTGGTAACCCCTAGATGAAAACAGCAGATAGCGAAGTCCCATGTGGCTCTGCTGTTACTTAACCCCCCAAATCTGTACCCTCTGCCTGATGATGACTTGATAAAGAGTTACTGATGGACTTCAGCTTTCTAGAAGGAAATGTGGAAACTACTTGTGAAATTCTGACAGTTTATTAATAACTCAGGATGGCTCGTAATCAGAAAGAAAATCAGCTTCTTTGTCTGAGTGCAGAGAAAGGATAATTAAGGATAACATACTAACTTGAAACACACCTTGGCCGCATGGGCTCTCTCTGCCCGTTTCCTTTGTTTCTGGGCCTTCTGTGAGTCACATTGCTGACCATGGGCAGAGCCAGTAGGCAGGACAGGAAGCGGGGGCCCCCAGGTTGGTTGGGACACATGGCAGAGCTTGAGCTCAAGCTGCCCTGGCTCTAGTCTGCTGATCTCAGTGTGGCCAGTCACAGCTGCGACTCTGCCTGTCTTCCTGGGGGGCCTTCTGAAACCTCAGCTTCTGGGCCGGAGTGACTCAGCAGGCCACCAATCTCGTGGAGGCGCCGTTTCCCATGCATTCATCTGTTCCTTGGTCCGAGATCATCCTGGGTCCTACTTAGCTGCAAACTTCCCTTTCCTCAAGAGTCTCTGCTTCAGTTGTTAGCTTCCTGGGAGCTACAGAGGAGCGGGCAGCACTGCCCCTAGTCCTGGGCCACAGGGGCCTCCGACCCGAGTCCTGCCTCCGTGGGGCCAGCACATCACACACGTCACAGACACTGAATCACAAACACTACTTCTGCCTTTGTGGTCTAGTAAGAGTTTTATATTTTAATAAGTTTTGTAACCAATTAAACGAGTAAGAATTATCAGAAAGGGACAACTGTTTTTTCCCGGATACCAAATCTGTTGTTCTAACACATACACTCATATTCCGTGATACCAGCTGGGTGTCCCACAATTTAATTCAGCGCTAACTCTTCCAGAGTCAGTGCAGACCCCCCAGGGGAAGTGGTCCATTCGTTTCACAAGACTGCCCCACTGCAGGCACCATTCGCAAATGGGGTGGGCAGGCTACCTGCTCTTCTGCCCAGCTGACCGCTACCTCAGGCGGCCCCACCTTCTAGCAAACATTATTTGCTAGAAGTAACTAAGGAAGAGCCAAAGGGGAGAGATGCACAGGGCAAGGGAGGTGGGTGGGCCACCCTCCCAGCACCTTCCGGTGCTCCCCCACGCCGGAGCTCTCTGAATCTCTTTGTTCAAGAGTGCGTATCAAAGGTTTTTATGTAGGTGTGATTGATTGAAGGGTTGGCCATTGGTGACTGAACTCAAGCTCCTCTCTCCTCCCTGGAGATCAGGAAATGAGGCTGTGAACCCTATAGTTTCTGGAGACTAGCCCCCACCCCGAAGCTGTCCAAGAACCTTAACCTAAGTTGCCTGAGTATAAACTCCAGGGTAGCTGGAAGAGTCTTGTTATGAAGACAACCCTGACAACTCAGGAAATTTCAGGGTTTAGGAGCTCTGTGCCAGGAACCAGGGACAAAGACAGAGTATATATTCATTTTCTAAAATGACACTGCAGATATACACACTGGGCTCCCCAGGCCAGGGGAGGATGTGGGAATGAGAATCTGTGAGTATAGGCTGGGAGGTGGAAATCACCGTGCGGGCCCACAGAAACTAGAGAGATAGTGGCTGTTCTCGCTTCAAGGTGAGTCTCTACAGGCCTCGGGAAACCCAGGCTCCCCAGGTAACTGCTCCCTCCCTTCTCTGTGCCTGTGCGGCATGGTTTAGAAGGTGTTCAGAAGTGCCTGCAGATTTTGAGTCAGAAAACTGAGAGATGGAGGAGGGAAACCAGCTTGGCCAGTGGGTCCCCACCACGGATTTGGCTTCAGTCATGACCCAGGAGTCCTGTGTTCGGGCCACCAGGTTCTTGGGAGGCAGGGCTGGCCCACGGTGGCTCACTTAGCCTCTCAGCCACAAGGGCAGTCCCTGGGGAGCAGGCTGGGCCCAGGAGGTGGCTCGTTTGATAATTTCTAAACAGCACAGTTGCTGTGTGGTCCTTCAACTGTGCGCTCACTCCAGGCCCCGCCAATGCCGGAGACAAACCTAAGCAGCTGTCTCCCTGGGCCCAGAATTGGCAGGGAAAACACCACCTTTCGCCTGATGGCAAAGGCCTTAGGCCACTTTGGAGAAACCTGGCATACGCCTGTCTCTGCCGCCCAGGCTGCAGCAGACTGGAACGAGCTCAGACAAGAGGGGGGGTCAGAACAGTGTGAGGTCCAGGAGGAGTACAAATCCGGGCAACTCTGAGATGGCCCCAGGGGGCCCTTGGGCTTCTGCCATGGTGGGTGGGCAGGGCAGGACCGTGGGGGCTCACAGAGGTACTACCTTCACTTCCAAATTCCCTGCTCTCACTAATCTGACAATCTAGTTTAAAAATTATCCTCTTGCTCCCAGAGTCGCACCCCCCCAATATGTTTTTCAGCTTGTGCCTTTCATCCTCACATTCTGGGGTTCAGAAGCCCATTCAGCTGAGCTCCTCCCTCACCACCAGACAAAGGAAGGAGCGTTTTCTTAACGCTCTGCGCTTTAGTGTGTCATAAAGGCGACAAAGGACAATTGGCTCCCCCGCAATACATGACTCGTCCATTTCTCAGTCCACAACGGCCCGGGGAGGGCTAATGGAATCTCGCACTTCATTCGTTCATCCGCTGTCTAAAATCAAGGACAGATGCAAGACGAGCATCCCAAAACAAATTGCCGTTTTGTGCAGCCGGGGTTCAAGCTGGTCCCCTGCGGTTCCATCCATTGGACTTTGTTTGCAAGTATTTCCACGGAGTTGGAGGAAGGTGGTCCCCATGATGAGCCGATCGGCACGGCCATTGTCTACCCTCTGATTTCTCCTCACCCGGGGCTTCTTTCCTGCTGAGACTTAGTGTCGATTTTATTTCATTTTTCCTTTTATGTGTTTTTCCAGAGGTTTTATTTTTTGTTTTAAGTCAAGAAAAATAGAAAGAAAATATATACCCTAAACATATATAAAAACTGATTTTGTTTATCCAAATGTACATATTCTCACATGTTTATTTTTAAGTTAAATTCGTTGTGGTAAAAATAACATAATTTTCAGGGGTGCAAGATTATCGTTCTACATCTGTGTTGGATTTTCAATGGGAAATACCCGCCCTGTGTGTTGGCAACACAGCTCTTCTCTTCCTGAAGACGGCCACCAGGGGGCAGTCCACACATGACTAGGCCGAGATTTGTGACCCCGGCGGTAAGGGTGAGCTGGGGGCAGGTCTGAGATTAGGCAAATACCGGAGAGGTTTAGAAAAAGGAAGTGACTAGAAGACCAGGAGACCTACCTTGCCCAGATCCCTAGAATCAGCTTTCGGAGACGAAGAGGCTGTGAGGGCAGTGAGGTTGTTGGACGGGTGCCACATGCCAGGGACAGCTCCACTGCTATTGATTTTAGAGTTGTAAATAAATTTTAACAGGTAGACGAATTTGCACAAAAGGACTCTGTGACCGAAGAAGTTCTATTGGGACTTGGCTCTTGGTGTACGTGGTGGTTTTTAATCATAACCCAAATTATTTGGCACTAACCCCGTTGAGAGGTAGATCTCCGTCTTTTCCCCTTGACTAGGGGGAGATCCCCCAGCAGTGTGGGCTCCATTCCAATTTGTGCAAAGGTGATGGGGCGTTTCCATGGGAAAATAAGAGACAGCAGGGATGAGGACTGAGCGAGGGCTTGAGTACAGTCAGAAAGTGAGAAACCACGAAAACCAACCCAATAGTGGAACACTGCCGCTTATCTCCTCTGGCAGGAGCAGCTCCCTCGCCCGTGTCGGACTAGTACGACAAAGCAGTCGCACTGGTTTGGATCATTCATTCCATCCTCAAACCACAGTGGGATGAGTCCTCAGCAGCTGGCTGGTCTGGGTGCAGAGTGGAAAAGTACAACTCTTTTCCTTGGCATCCTGCTCGTAGATTAGATCCAGGATCGTGAAGGGTGGTGGGTCCTGGGAGCAGTGGAAAAAGCAAGTCAGCAGCCGTCAACACTGACTGTGCCAGGAAAAATTGGGTTAGCAAATGGACAGCCTTCAGAAGGGACTGAAGCGAGGAAGGGGGCAGCGGCGGGGGACGGAGGGTGATGTCAGTGGGATTCTGAAGTGGACAGATCCTGTTCTTTCTCAGGGCACATCACGTTCCCAAACAGTGTTTAATTACGAAGGGTCGCTTGAATGCTCAAGTGCCTATAATTAATTGCTCATTACTAGCTATGATGGTTAGATTAGCCGTGTGTTCATTCCAAATGGCTTCCTCATTTCAGTTTCTACCTAAAATAAGCTTCCTTCTCTCAGTTGCTACAAGACCTTTTGTTGTTTCTCTTAGATCCTTAACTTGGCATCAGTGAACACAATCGACCCGTTTTTAGTGAGCACATATTATGTACCAGGCAGTGGACAAGGTTCTGAGAATAGAATTACCCAACAGTATTTTCCCTCTCCTCAAAGAACTGAGTCTAGAGGGGCGGGGTGTAGGCACAAGCATGGTTACCGGGGGCTTCCCAGCCTGGTTGGAGAATGCAGTGTTAGTGGTTAGGAGCTGGGTTTCCCCGCTCCTGTTCCCACCTGCTCTGAGGGAATTCCAGGCCCTGCGAGTTCCTTTCCAAGGTTTGTGGGAGCAACAGGAGGCCGTCTCCGGGGCACTGGTGCTCTTCAGGCCTTTCCTCCATGCAGCAGTATCTTCATGGCCTGTGCAGCTGGCTGGGGAGATGTTTCCCAGTTGCTCTGATAGCCAAAGAGGAAGTTGCATAGTAATGGTGCCAGGGGTACCGCCACAGCTGCCTGTGGCAGTACCATTAGACAGCGGTTGTCTAATGTCAGTCTCCAGCTGGACGGTGCTCCCTGGTGCCTTGATATGACCTCAGCTCCAGCCACCACATCCTGCCATTGTGGAGGCTGCAGGCACCGCCCCTGAGGACCCCTAGGCCTGGAAACACCCCACAAGTTGGAGGTGGGGTGAGCCAGCTCCGCCTCTAAAGGGAGGCACCTGGGGGCTGTCCAGTGAGGCGGTGGGCAATGCCCAATGGGGGAGAGAGCAGATAAGGCAGGAACACCTCTTGGTCACTTCTGCGTCTTCCCTTTCCGCTGCTTGTTCCAAGTTCTTGTCCTCTTCCTCATCCTCTTCCTCGTCCTTCTCCCCTTCTTCTTCCTCCTCCCTCCTTTTTCTTCTCTCTCTCTGCCCCTACTTCCTCTCTCCCTCTCCCTTCCTCCAACCCCTCAACCCCTTCCCTCTTGAGCCTGACCCCTGGAGGTGTGGGAAAGGGTAGGAAAGCCCTTTTCCAGTTACATGTGCGATATGCTCCCCACGCCAGCTCTCCCATTAGTAAAGCTGTTATTTTAATCTGGCTAATGATGTCTACGGTTCGGTTCAAAACCTCACTTGGAGGAGGTTTACTCGAAGCCTCCAGCATGTCACTTTTTCATTTTGCTTGCTTTTGGTTTATGGCCGCTAGCTCCAGGATTGAGAGCCCCGGACCCCCAGGGGCTGGTCCGAGATCCTTTCGGAGTTGTCGTCTCTCCCTTCCAACATCGAGATGCTTTTATCAAGCTGATGTGCTTTGAATCCTGATATATTATTTTTCCTTATCAGTCCTTTTAGAGGTCTGAATTTTAGGGTGAGCTCAGTTTTACCCAACCCGGAACCCTGCTACTCATTCCAAGGTGATCATTGTTCTAGAGCAGTTTTTAGGCTTCAGAGCCTTTGACATTTTGAACCCGCTGATTCTCTGTCATGGGGAAGAGCCGCCCTGTAGGGTGTTAGCGGCATCCCTGGCCTCTACCCTCTAGATGTCAGAAGCATTCCCTCTCCTCCACCAGTTGCGAAAACCAAAAATGTCCCCAGACATTGTAAAATGTCTTGGGGGACAAAATCGCCTTTAAGAACGACTCCAGGGGAATGGACAAGGCAAAGAAGGAGCAGAAAGGGCCTCGTCTTTCTGGCGGGGAAAGTGGGCTTCTTGGGGAAGCAGCGCCTGAGCCGAGCTCTGTAGGACACTGAGTTACTGAGTAGTCACGCAGAGGAGAGTTTTGAAGGTACCATCAGGGAGGTGTTCATGGCCCTCTGTGGTATCTTCTTGACCAAAAACACATTATCCACCACAATCTGTGTCCTCACACACTCTAGGGATTGCCTGCAGATGCCCAGGCATCTGGCTCTCCCTGCCTCAATACTTTTAATCATTCCCCACGACTGGATTCCATGTCCATGGGTCCAAATTCCACCCTTGCTTGTTGCACATGCTGTGCACCATCTTTGAAAAGGTTGGATTTCCAAAACAAATTCCTTTAGATGTGGGTTACTGTCTCTTGAGCTTCATGTCCACACTTTGGTTGGGATGAGTAGATAACGCGGAATACGTTGGATCAGGTATTGTGGAGAATTTCAGGCATCTCTTCAGATTATCATAGGACAGATGGTCAGTTGCTGCATAATCATTATGAAAAGAGACCTAAGTTCTCCACCTTACCTGGGAGGAGACTCACCTAGTAACGAACTGCTCTAGGGGTGAAGAAGGAGGGAATCTACAAGGAGTATGGGAGAATCTGACAGCATCCTTCTCCAGGACGCTAAACTCCAGGGCACCGGTGGTGGGGGTGGGAGTCTCACAGCAGGGGTAAATGAATTACATGGAAACATCGATGAGCTTGGCCATTTATTGATGCCACACAATGGCAGGCTATGATTACAGTCAGGTTTTAAATACTGAGGTGCTGAGCAGGGTGCCCCTTGGGGCTGGACCTGGTGAAGCAGCACAGAGATTCAGGGAGGCAATGGGTTGGGTCACGACATTATACAACCATTTTGGAGGACAATGACAGAATTGTGCTTCCCAACCATGTTTTTAAAAAGTGATATAACTTAATAATAATGCTAATAATATCAATAATATTTGAATCAGTGATACAAAAACTAGGAGTAGCATCAAATACATTGGCTAAGTTGTAGCACCGGACAGCTCACGTCATGTGTTCTCTCTGTTGATAGTGAGTCGCTGCACAGTGGGTACCAGGTGCACTGTCCCAGGACTTCATTTTCAAGTCAGTAGGGGGAGGGCTGAGACCTGCAGTCTCTGGGACAGCAAAGTGTAGCTTTCAGAGTTTAGAAGACTTTCGCCAACTGATTGGGGAAATTATGATCTGAAAGTATATAATCCCCTCAAATTGTGTTTCTGAAACTTGATGAAGGTTATCAAAAACTTCACTAAATGCCTGAAAGCATCACGTTGGGATGAGTCTGCCAACTGGGTGTCAGGAGGTACGGGGGAGGGTCGCTCTTGTTTAAGAAAATCCATCATAAAACAAGTCATTCCTACAAAGAGGCAATTGTGTGTATCACCAAACGATTTGTTTCACTGTTTGGTCTCTTGAAATACTGTCTTCTCACGGTGTTGAAGTAGGTTTTGTGTTCAAGAATTAAGTTAAGCCACAGCTGTTCAGAGAAGAGCTAACTCTACCACTGTGGAAGGTAATGTAAACCAGACTGGATTTGAGAACCTTTGTGTATTTGAGCACCAGGCCCCCGGGCAGCCCTCTCTGGTTCATGGGGGACGTGCAACCCCCCTGATGCACGTCTATACTTTCTACACTTCTCACCTGCTTGTTCAAGTTGGGAAGGAAGGAGGACATGGATGAAATAAACCGATGATGTTGCCTCATATCGGTCCCTTTATAAGCATCCAAGAAATGGTGAAGGCACCATGTATGTTCTTGCCTTTAGTTTCCCTGATAATCTGTGGCCCCCCTCTTATTACAAGCACACGGACTTGTCAGAACCCAGGTGACCCAAAGCTGAGTGAATGTCAGGGCAACAACCACATTAGACGGCTCCAATGGCAAGTGCTATCTTTATCCTGGGGTCCAGATCGACCAATGCCACACAACTGTCTCATAACGCAGCCTCCATATGGGAAAGGAATGTCTGAGGCGTGATTAGGGGCCATTACTCTGCCTTTGAGAAACTGGAGAAAGGCCTGAAATAAAGCACCTGGCCGGGCTCTCCCTGCATTTCTACCATCCTCGCCACATGGGTCATAAATAACATTTTCTGTATGGGGAAATCCAGCCTCGTGGTGAGGTCAGTAGGAAGCCAAGTTTGTTCCTGAGTTTTGTAAGACTGGTCGTATCGGGTCTCTGATGACATGCATGACCTTATGATAATAGAATACCAGGTTAAATCAATCCGGTTTACTAAATTAACCCCCCTGAAAGCCCATACTACACTTCAGGGGCAGTCTCTGTGAATTGCCTCATTAGAAATAAATCAGGTTCTTGTCCACTCACGTCACTAACAATGTAAGCATCTTCTCTCTAAAACTATTATTTCACAAGAGATTGTCATCGGCCAGCAATGTTTATAACAGAAGACAGAGAATACAAGACAGTAACTATTATCTAGACATACATTTCCTGGCTTTAGTAAATATTTCCACTTCCTCCTGTTTCCGGTCTATCCTGGATTTCATCCCAACCCCATGTTCTATGTTCCATAGAAATTTATCACAATAATACATTAATGGCTTGAAAAAAAATAAAAAGCACATAATATAAAAATTTTAAGCTTCTGGTGTCCAAGGAATAGAACTGGCATTGGCCGGCAACACCATTCATTACCCATGAAACAGATGACGTCTATGGATTTTCCCCACGTCTATGTCTATTTACACATTTATTTTAGCTCTGCCACCATCTAGCTATTAGCACCATTTTTCAATAGCACCTTTCTGCTGAACGGATAGATAATTCAAGAGAAGGGACACGGCGCGCCGTGATGAATATTAACTGTACCTGTGTGTGAGTCAGAAAATATGCTGCCCGTCCCACGAAGGCCACATCCCTGGCTTCCCTTCCTTCAAGATCTGGTTCTGAGGGCTTCACCTACCCACCCTCTCCCTCCGCGTCCAGTTCACGCCCCCCCTTCCCTTAGAAACCAGGACATTCGCCCTGACTTTGAGACCAGAGCCTACACTCTGACTCCCGTTGAGTGGAGGAAACATTGGGGGGAAGTCTCCTCCCTCCCATTTCACTTCTGTGCGCTCCCCCTGACTTGCCTGTTTCTCCCAAACAAAAAGACCCTCAAAAGTAATTACTGGGGGCACTGAGGAACAGTTTATCTTTACCTCACTTTTGAGCAGTTTTTTGTTTTTTCTCCAGACTAGAAATTTGTACTAAGCTCTTGTGTTTCATACAACTTACTTGGTTCTTTGAAATATTTTAATCTGGAGCACCCTCCTCCCCGCTGGGGTGAGGTGATGGGGCCACCAGGGACCACCAGGTTCTCGCAGCTGCTGTGAGTAAACCCCCAACAGCGAAGATGGTTCACCCTGAGCCGATGACACAGGCAAGGAACAGGCTGCAGAGGGAAAGACTCTTCTGCCAAGGAAAGGAACTTTCCTGGGAAAGCGGGAGGATTAAAGGCCCACGCTCCCTTTCTTACACGAGTATAGTTGACCCTTGAACAAAGGAGGGGTTAGGGGCGCCACACAGCACGCAGTCAAAAATCCACATATTTAACGTTTGACTCCCCCTAGATGTAAGTTTCCCTTGGTATCTGTAGGGTATTGGTTCCAGGACCGCCCTTCCCCCCACCACACAGATATTAAAATCTGTGGATGCTCAAGTACCCTATATAAAATGGCATAGGACGATGCATGCAGTCTAACCCTCCACATCCATGGCCTCCCAACTGCACATGGAAAACAGTACAAGTATTAGTTGAAAAACATCTGCATGTAAGTGCACCCGTGCAGTTCAAGCCCCTGTTGTTCAAGGGTCAACTATTCTGTACGTTTGCTTTCTAAGAGTTTTCATAGAAGTTATCCTCAGCTCGGAACTGGCTTCTGTGTAGCCTAAATCCCTTAGCTTTACTAAATCCTATAATTTCTCCTGCTTCCTCTGCCCAGACACAGGGTCTGCAGGGATTAGGGACCAACTGAAGGATGCGGCTGGCAGCTTCTCCTCCTCCCTAGTTGAACACTGGGTGAAGAAAGGGACCCTCTGCCTGGCTGAATTTAGGAACTGTTCCTAAGAGCTCTCCCATGGTATTTTAAACAGCAGCTGCCCCCAGCAGAGGGGGGAGGTGATTCCACCCAGGTCAACTTACAAGAGTCTTTGTTCCTTGGAAAAGTACGGCTCTGTTTCCTGATACTCCTGAGGTAGTCTGGGGAAAATCTCGTTTCTCTGTTTTTCTCTTTGAAGGGTGAAAAAAAGATGTCATTTCACAGACTTGCTTAATTTGGCACCTTTCCCAGGAGATGCCTCACTCTCCTGGCTATCTTGTCTGCCTGTCGGGGGAGCAGTAAGTGTTATGGACCCACCCTCCTGCAAGGGACATTTTGTGGCTAACGGAACGCAGTGGATTTTGTTTTGTCATGACCCAAAGTTGGACCTGAAATGCATAGAGCAAAACCTCCATGAAGTGGCCCCTGGGGTTAGAACAGGTCACAGTCAGCAGGCTGCGTCAGTCTCTGGCGGCGAGTGGCTTCCTCCTGGACTTAGTACACATTGGAATGGTTTTTGAGCGGCTGTGGTTTTCTCGGCCTTTGGGTGTGGACGACGTGCGTCTGGGAGCATGACAGGCAGCACTGAGCCCGCACGGTGGGCACAGAACATTTGTGCATGGTTTTCAGTGTCTGGCAGAAACTGGCTGATAAGTTGTCCTTGGTGCAAAGCACATCTGTGGGAGGAGAAAAAAATTAAGAAAATGCCAAAGAGTATCCTTGTAAGTGATTGAGCACAACCATTAAAATAATGGAAGACTTTCTATGTCTACCAAGAAAGGTTCTGTAACAATCCATTACAATAGCGGATATCCACTGAACATGTCATGTATTAGGTACTGTGCAGAGTTTGTGTTAAACTGAATCATCAGTGGTAAGTCTTCAGGCCCCTGTAGCAGTGCCAAACATTCTGCCTCGCCATGGTCATCTGGTGGGGGACGCACACTGCTCTGCTTTTGCACTTTGGGTTTAGCTCCCAAACTGGGACATCAGCAGACATGATCCCTGCGGGGCCTTGGAATGTGCAGAAGGGCGACCCCACCCTGATGAGCTTCGGCCATCACCATGAGAACATGGCTCATGCAGCCGCTGACCCAAGGAGGGTAAGAGGCTTATGAAGCCCATCTAGGCCAAACCGACAGCTGGTAGCCGAGCCAACCAAGGCCTGGCCAGTTCAGCTGCCCCTTAGTGGACCGGTAGATGCAGAACAAAAAATACACGGTTGTAGTTTTAAAGCTCTGACTGTAAACGTGTGTTGCTCTGCCGTCTTGTTATGTGACAGCTGAATGAACTATTTTACGTGCATCGGCTCATTTAATCGGCACAGCAGTACTGCCAGGTAAATACAACGGCTCTTGCTGTTTTACAAATGAGGAATGCAAGACCTACGGAAGTTAAGAACTTGCACAATGTTATCCAGCTGCTAAGTGGCACAGTGAGACCTGGACACAGGCAGTGTTGATCCTACAGCTCTTGCTTTTATCAGTCATACCACTCAGAGTACCAAGCAATCACCCAGCAGGCGACCTACTCAAGGCTTTCTGAGCATCACTCAGCAGGGTAAGTGATGTGGTCCCTGCCCCCGGAAATGTACCATGGAGAGGAAGGCATCAGACATACACAGATAATTCCCATAACGAGTATATAATTAGTTACCTGGGTTCCAATCCATGTTCTGTGTTAACTAGCTCTGGGCAAGAAGTCCCTTATTGGGGGCAGGGAGGGTCCTGCTTTCCTCACACACGAAGCAGGGAATCAGAGTAGATTTCTCAGGAATGACCACCGCACAGTCTATGGGTGGGACTCCAACTGCCTCGCCCACAAACCCCTGGTCTGGAGCGACTTCAATCAGGCCCAAAGCACAGCGCTCTCTTCTGTAAAGTGAAATTGTTTCAGACTTTGCTTGAGTGCCTCTCTGTGCCCCGACTGTCTTTCTTTTTCCTTTAGAGAAAAGACTTGAATAGTCCCAAAGGAAAGCTTTTTTCACAAACAGGCCTCTCTCCTTCGTAAGCAGAATTGTCCGTCACCGTAGACATTGAGCTAATGCCCTTTTTACGCAGAGCCTGTGACAGTATTTTTGCCTGGTCCTGCTTTTTCACCTTCAGGTCATCAAGGGAAGACATACTTTTTATCTCCTCAGAACGCAGCGTTCCCTTGAAGGTGCCTTTAATTTTTTTGAGAAATTGATGACTTCTGTCATCTGTGAAATTCCATTTTGTGTGTAAACTTTAAGTGCCCTTGAGAATAGGTAACATGTGATGCTCCTGGAACCCCAGGCCTCCTCATTACTCACTCTTTTCTTCTTCAGGCCTCTTCTTACATCCATTATATCAATCTGTCTCTTCTAAAATCCCACAGGAAACTTTGGTACATGCTCAGACATTTGAGAAAGAGTATATGTTTCGGCCAAGTATTCCTATTGAGGAAAGAAATTTGAGCTTTTTGTCTCCCACGTCACTCCCCCCCGAGCGGCTGGCATTGTCTGTGGGGCCTGGGCCGTGTGCCACGTGGGCTGCTGTTCAGGAAAAGGAAAAGATTCCTTCCTAGGCTTCTGGCTTTGGAACCAGGCTTAGCATGGAAGCCCGGGTGACAGGGCTGCTCCAATCTCTTAAGCAGACTCTCCTGAAGCCATTGTGGATGGAAGACGGAGAAGGTGCATTGGCAGTTGCTCTTTGCCCCCCATTCTTTTTGTCATGAGTGTGTGAGTGCTCTGCGGCTACCTCGAGAAAGGAAGAAGACACAGGAAGTGTGAAGTCTCAGCTTGCATCCCTTCTCCCCACAAAGCTTCTTTTGGCCATGTCGGATCACACAGACCTCTTCTATCCCAGTCTCCAAAGTCGTATTGTTACTGTATCATTTGCTCAAACATGGCACTATGATCTAACAAGAACTGTTCTGTTAATACAGGTAAGCCTTTTCTGCGAAGGGCTGAAGTGTCATCTCTCCAACGGCTTCTTCCACTACAAAAAGGGCCTCCTAGGGACCCCCGAATTTTAACCCGGTTGTTGGTTGAATTGTGTCCTCCAAAGTTTGTGTCCCCCAAAGTTGAAGTCCTAATCATAGCTGCAGAATTTGGAAATATTTCTTTTACTTATTTTGTTTTAAAAAATATATGTTTAATCATAGCTTAGTCAACATTTATTTACCTTTCAAAGTGATCACCACAATAAGTCTAGTAACTATCTGTCACCACCCATAGTTATTACCGTGTTATTGACTCTGTTCCCTGTGCTGTGTGCTACATCCCTGTGACTTACCTTATAACTGGCAGTTTCCACTGACTCCCCTTCCCCCTTTCTGCCCAAGCCCCTCCCCTCTGGCAACCATCAGTTTTTTCTTTGTATCTCTGAGTTTGTTTGTTTTGTTTTGTTTGATTATTTGTATTGGTTTTTAGATTCCACATATACATAAAATCATATGGTATTTGTCTTTTGCTGTCCAAGTTATTTCACTTAACATAATGCTCTCTAGTTCCATCTATGTTTTCACAATGGCAAGAATTCATTCTTTTATGGATGAGTGAAAGTCCGCTGTCTACATGTACTTCATTTCCTTGAACCAATCTTCTACCACTGGACACTCAGGTTGCTTCTGTATGTTGGCCATTGTAAATAATGCTGCAGTGAACATAGGGTGCAAATATCTCTTTGAATTAGTGTTTTGCATCTCATCAGATAAATACCAAGAAATAGAACTGCAGGGTCAGAAGTAGTTCTATTTTTAATTTTTTGAGGAAACTCCATATTGTTTTCCATAGAGGCTACCTCAAGTTGCAATCCTACCGACAGTGCAAGAGGGTTCCCTTTTCTCCACATCCTCGCCAACACCTGTTGTTTGTTGATTTATTGACTATAGTCATTTTGACACATGTGAGATGGTATCTCATTGTGATTTTAATTTGCATTTCTCTGAGGATTAGTGATGTTGAGCATCTTTTCATATGTCTATTGGCCATCTGTATGTCTTCCTTGGAAAAAATGTCTATTTAGGTCCTCTACCCATTTTTAATTCAGATTGTTTGGTTTTGAGTGTGTGTTAAATTGAATGTTTTAAAGTATATTTTGGATATTAATCTCTTATCAGAGGGTATCATTGGTGAATATTTTCTCCCATTTGATAGGTTATCTTTTTGTTTTGTTGATGTTTTCCCTTGCTGTGCAAAAACTTTTTACTCTGATGTAGTACCACTTATTTATCTTTTCGTTTCCTTTGCCCAAGTAGCTATATTAGAAAAAAATATTACTAAAAGAAATGTCTGAGATTTTACCGGCTACGTTTTCTTCTAGAAGTTTCATGGTTTTAGGTCTTACATTTAAGTCTAATCCATTTTGAGTTTATTCTTGTATATAATGTAAGAAAGTGTTCTACTTTCATTCTTTTGTAAGTATCTGTCCAGTTTTCCCGGCACCATTTATTGTGGGGACTGCCTAACCCATTGTATATTCTTGCCTCCTTTGTCAGAGATTAACAGATGATATATGTGTGGGTTTATTTTGGGGCTCTCTATTCTGTTCCATTGATGTGTCTGTTTTTATGTCAGTACCATGCTGTTTTGATTACTACAGCCTTGTAGTATAGTTTGATATCAGGTAGCATGATACCTCCAACTTTGTTCTTTCTCAAGATTGCTGTAGCTATTCTGGGTCATTTGTGGTTCTATACAAATTTTAGGATTATTTGTTCTAGTTCTGTGAAAGATGCCATTGGTATTTTGTTAAGGACTGTGCTGAATCTGCAGATTGTTTGGGGTAGTACAAATATTTTAACAAAATTAATTCTTCTAATATACAAGCACGGTGCATCCTTCCATTTACTTGTATCACCTTCAATTATTTTCATCACTGTCTTACGGTTTTCAGAGTACAGGTTTTTTATCTCTTTGGTTAAATTTATTCCTAGATATATATATATTTTTGATGCAACCGTAAATGGGATTCTTTTCTTAATTTCTGTTTCTGACAGTTTGTTATCTGAGTATAGAAATGCAATCGATTTGTCCTGGCTGGTCTGGCTCAGTGGATTGGGCACTGGCCTATGAACTGAAAGTTCACTGGTTCAGTTCCCTGTCAGGGCACAAGCCTGGGTTACCAGCCAGGTCCCTGGATGGGGCCATGTGAGAGGCAACTGATTGACGTTTTTCTCACATATTGATATTTCTCTCCCTCTCTTTCTCCCTCCTTTCGAAACCCTCTGAGAATAAATTAAAAAATCTTTTTTAAAAATTAAAAATAATGCAACAGCTCTCTGAATACTAATTTTGTATCTTGTAACTTTACTGAATTCATTTATTTTTTGTTCTAGTAGTTTTTTGGTATACTCTTTAGGGTTTTCTATATACAGCATCATGTGATCTCCAAATAGTTACATTTTTATTTCTTCCTTCCCAATTTGGATACCTCTGATTTATTTTTCTTGATTGCTGTGGCTAGGATTTCTAATACTATTTTGAGGAAGAGTGATGATAGTGGGCATCTTTGTCTTGTTTCTGACCCTAGAGAAAGAACTTTCAGCTTTTCCCCACTGAATACGATGTTAGCTGTGGGTATATCATACGCCTTTACTAGGTTGAGGTATGTTCCTTCTATACCTAATTTTTGAGAGTTCTTATCATATCAGGATGTTGAGTTTTGTCAAATGCTATTTCATTTCTGCATCTACTGAGGTGATTATATGATTTTTATCCTTTATTTAATTTAGGTGGTATATCATGCTGATTGATTTGTAGATATGGAACCATCTTTGCCTCCCTGGGATGGCTTCCACTTGATCACTGTGCGTGACCTTTTCAATGTATTGCTGAATTTGGTTTGCTTCTATTTTGTTGAGGTATTTTGCATCTGTGTTCATCAGGGATATTATCCTATAATCTCCCTTTTTTGTGATGTCTTTCTCTAGTTTTAGTATCAGTAGGCCTCATAAAATGAGTTTAGAAGACTTCCCTCTTCTTCAACTTTTTGGAATATTTTGAGAATATTAATTCTTCTTTGAATGTTTGGTAGAATTAACCTATGAAGTTGTCTGGTCCTGGACTTTCATTTGTTGGGAGATTTTTGATTACTAGAAACAAAACTGAATCAGTAATTTGTTTGTTCAGGTTTTCTGTTTCTTGCTGATTCGGTCTTGAAAGATGTGTTTCTAGGAATTTATCTACTTCTTTTAGGTTTTCCAGTTTTCTAGCCTATAATTTTTCACAGTATTCTTTTACTATCCTTTGCAATTCTGTAGTGTTGAATGTCACTTCTCCTCTTTCATTTTATTTTATTTGGGCTCTCTCTTTTGTTGATGAGTCTGGCTAAAGATTTATCTAATCTTTTCAAAGAACCAGCTCTTAGTTTCATTGATCTTTTCTGTTTTGTTTTGTTTATTTTGTCTCTATTTCTTTTATTTCTGCACTGATCTTCATTATTTCTTTCCTTCTACTCACTTTGGCATTTTTTTCTTTTCTAGTTCCTTTAGGTATAAGTTTAGGTGGTTAATTTTAGACTTTTCCTGTTTCTTGAGGTAGGTCTGTACTGCTGTGAATTTTCCCTTCAGAACTGCTTTTGTTATGTCCCAAGGATTTTGGACTATTGTGTTTCTATTTGCATTTGTCTCAAGATATTTTTGATTTCCTCCTTGATTTCTCCATTAAACCATTGTTTACTAGCATGTTGTTTAGCATCCACTTGAGGTTTTTTTTCCAGTTTTCTTTTGTAATTGATTGCTAGTTTCATACAGCTGTGATCAAAGATGCTTGACCTGATTTCAGTTTTTAAAAAAAATTTGAGACCTGTTTTGTAGTTGAATATATGGTCTATCCTGGAAAATATTCCATGTTCACTTAAAAAGGATGTGTGTTCCACTGATTTTTTTTTTTTTTTTTTGTAAAATGTTCTATAAG
Organism: Mormoops blainvillei; assembly: GCA_004026545.1. Taxonomy (NCBI): domain Eukaryota; kingdom Metazoa; phylum Chordata; class Mammalia; order Chiroptera; family Mormoopidae; genus Mormoops; species Mormoops blainvillei. The sequence continues at coordinate 58,393 of PVJD01001697.1, read as the reverse complement.
TATTTATTAAGCACATCTGATTTAATGTGTTATTTAAAGCCATTGTTTCCCTGTTGATTTTATCTGGATAATCCCTCTGTTGATAAAAGTAGGTTGTTCAAGTCCCCTGTTATTGTAATACTGTCAGTCTCTCCCTTTAAGTTCTTCTTTGGGAGAATTGCTCCAACTATAGGTGTACATTTCATGTGTTTGTGGGAGGAAGTGAGTTCAAGGTCTCCCTATGCCACCACCTTTAACTGAAAATATGGAAATATTTCTTTGTAGATGTATTATGATTCAAATTAACATGAGGTCACAATGAAGAAGAGTGGGCCCTTAACCTAACATGAATGTGTCCTTATAAGAAAAGAAGAAACAGACACACAGAAGAGAAAGCCATGTGAAGACAGACACAAAGAGAAAAGAAGGCCGTATGATAATGGTGGCAGATGCTGGAGCTATGCAGCTACAATCTAAGGAAAGCCAAGAACTGCTGGCAAACACCAGAAGCTAAGAAAGAGCATGGCCCTGGAAAGGCCTTGTTTTTAAACATCTAGCATTAAGAGCTGTCAGAGAGTCAATTTCTGTTGTTTTAAGTCACCTAGTTTGTGGTAGTTTGCTATGGCAGCGCGAGGAAACTAATACGCCTCCTCTCCCATGACTATACTAACAGATAAAATTTATTAAGCTCTTAACACATGCTAGACAATGTGCTTGACATGTACCATTTCATTTGATCCTCAAGGAAATTAACTTACAGGTATCTTATTTTTAAAAACTTAGGGTTCCCAAGAAGCTTAGTAATTAGCCCAACATCACAGAGCTCCCAGGTGGTGCTTGTATTTGAATGTTGTCTCAGTGCCTTCAAAGTTCTGCCAACGAGAGAATCAATCTCTTGAACTGATGATGGGGGAGGAGGGGACCACATGGACAGGTCTTCATTTGCTCAACACAGGGCCCTCACTTGTCAGGTTAGTTCAACACCCCTACATGACTCAGGGGCTCAACCACGCTAGGGGTCCAGCCTGATCTGGGGCACCAACCATGAGATCATGAGCCCTGATTTTTAATGGTCCTCAAGAGTCCTAGAAACATGCTGAGTCCCGGGATCTTCCTGTTTGAGAGGAGGGGACTGGAAGGAAGAGTGGAGGACAGGGGTGGCCTATATTGGGACCCTGTGGGTCAGGCCTATGTTTAGCGGCTCATTTAGACAATAACTATGAGATCAACATCATGACATGGCTGAATTACATCAGTTCTCCTTATTATTGTAAAACAATGCAGGCTTGCTGTATTCATCAGCCCACTGGATCCCAGCCAACCTGCACACAATGCTCACAATCAGGGGTAACACGGAGAGGAGATCTCAATTTGCCTCTGCCTTTTCGATAGAAAGCATCGTTGGAAATTTAAAGGGACAGCTATAAACATGTTTCCTCGTTGTCAGGTGTCTAGGTTGAAAAGATAATATTTTTGCCCATAAAAGGAAGTTGAAGAACAATTTCAATATTGTTCACAAAACAAGTTTCTGTGAGACTGGGGGTTTCTTGAGGTCAGGGACTGTTGTACTCACTTCTGTACCGCAAGTTTTTAACACTTGCCTGAGACATAGTTCGCATCAACAATACTTGCTCAATAAACTAATGAATGAAATCTTTTTCATCTGGAAGAATATTCTCCAATGGAAAGTTTGCCAGCTCTAACGGTCATGTGTGTCAGCTTTGGGTCTAAGCACTGTCTCTGTTACTTTCCTTATTATTTTTCTTGCCTTCTTTACCCTTCACTCTACAAATTAAAAAAGCAACAACACAGGAAGAGTATGCATAAGGACTTTGCTTTGAGTTTTTAATCATTATACATGTAATAGATATAATGTAGCTAACACTTAGAAAATATTTCTGAATGAATTTGATGTTTTATTTCTTAGCCCAGGTACATGAACAGGGTCTTTATAGTCCCTACTATGGAAATGGTAGTTGTTAGATTTTAAGCCGTTAACAATTTAGATGGTACCCAAAGGAAATATAAAGGTCTCGGGTGGAGAGAACCTTATATGAGTTCATGCCTGATCTTACAAGATGGACATAGGGGGTATGTGTACTGTGACGGCTGAACAGCTGACAAGAGTCTGGGCATTGAATGAGTTATTTTCAAAGCATTTTACAGGGCACAATGGACAGGGTGGGTGGTTGGCTTTCAAATCAAGAAATTTCTTACAGCTGCTGTTTCATGTTGTTTCTCCATGAGTAAGCATGGCTCTGCCTTCATGAGAAGCTAATAATTAACTTCTGTGCCCTGGTAATTGTTGGTGAGTGAAATTCATTGTTATTTACATCCACTGCCAGCCAACTGTTAGTTGCCATCTCTTCAGTGTTTGAATTCAAGATAAAAAATACCAGGGATGCATTTAACCCAGTTTTGATTATTGAAGAATATATTATTCAGCAATAAGATAGTTAACTAATTTAAAAATAATCAATATTACCAGGCATGTTCAACCATGACTGTGCTGCTACTTCAATTATATAAATAAAATTAACACAACACAGTATTCTATTGCCTCAACATTTTATCTTCACATTAAATTTATTGAGGTGACATTGGTTAATAACATAGGTTTCAGGTGAACATCTTCACAATATGACACCTGTATGCTCAATCGTGTGCCCAACACCCAGAATCTCATCCGCTTTTGTCACCATATATATCCCCCCATCCCAATCCCCTTCCCTTCTGATAACTACCATTCTGTTGTCCCTATTTATGAGCTTTTTTGTTTTCTGTTTGTGGCTTTGTAAAATCGTACAGTTGTTGTCACTTTCCATCTGACTTATTTCACTTAGCTTGATACTCTCAACATCCATCCATGTTGTGGAAAACAGCAATATTTGGTCATTTTATGGCTCAGTAGTATTCCATTGTATATACACACCATATTTTAATTTTTATTTTTTTTAATCCATTCAGCCACCGAAGGACACTTAAGTTGTTTCTGTGTCTTCACTATTGCAAATAATGCTGTAGTTAATATAGGGGTGAATATAATAAACACCTTACAAATCAGGGTTTTCAAAATTTTCTGGTAGATAACCAGAAAAGGGATTGCTGGATCATATGATAACCCTAATTTTTTTTTTCTTTTGAGAAACTTCCATACTGATTTCCATAGTGGTTGTACCAATTTACATTCCCATGAGGTGTGTATTTCCATTTTCCCATCAATCTTTCTAACACTTATTTCTTGTCTTTTGATAATAGCCATTCTAACAAATGTGTGGTAGTATCTTATTGTGGTTTTTCATTTCCCTTATAGCTGGTGATGCTGAGCATCTTTTCATATATCTGTTGGTCATCTGTATGTCTTCCTTGGATACATGTCTATTCAGGTCTTCTGCCCACTTTTAATTGGATTGTTTTTTGGTTGTTGAGTTGTATGTGTTCTTTATATAGTTTGGATATTTTGATCTATCCCTGTTACCTTAGGTTCTGCAGAAATAGACTCTGGGGTGCAAATGTGTGTGCAAGGGGCTTATTAAGAAAAAGCTCCTGCCAAAGACCATGAAGGGAGTGGATGGCACAGTCCTAGCTCCAGCTCGGCCCACAGGGGAGATCCAGGGTGTGATTACATTTTTGGAAGTATCATTGCCAGATATCTTCTCCCATTCATTTGGTTGCCTTTTTGTTTTGTTGATGGTTCTTTTGCTGTGCAGAAGTTTTTTGGTTTGATATAGTCTCATCCATTTATTTTTGCTCTTACTTCCCATGCCTTGGAGGTCAAGTTCACAAAAACCCCTTGAGATCAAGGTCCATAAGTTTAGTGCCTGTTTTCTTCTATGTATTTTATTTGATTAGGTCTTATATTCAAGTCTTCAATACATTTTGAGTTAATTTTTATGTATGGTGTCAGGCAGAAGTCTAGTTTTATTCTTTTGCATGTTACTTTCCAGTTTTTCCAGCACCATTTACTGAGAGATTTTCCTTTCTCCACTGTATGATTTTGACTCCTTTGTTGAATATTAGTTGCCCATATTTATGTGGGTTTATTTCAGGGCTCTCGGTTCTGTTCCATTAGTTTGTGTGTTTTATTTATTGATACCAAACTGTTTTGATTACTACAGCTTGGTAGTATAGTTTGAAGTCAAGGCGTATGATACCTCTGGCTTTGCTCTTTTTTTCTGAGGACTGCTTTGGCTCTGCAGGGTTTTTTTGTGGTTCCATACAAATTTGAGGATTTTTGCTTCTCTGTGAAACATGCCACTAGGATTTTGATAGGGATTTCATTGATCTGAATATTGCTTTGGGTATTATGGACATTTTAACAACATTAATTCTACAAATCCATGAGCATTGAATATCTTTCCATTTCTTTGTATCTTCTTTGATTTCATTTAATGTCTTGTAGTTTTCAGTGTATAGGTCCTTCAAGTTCTTTGTTAAGATTTTCCCAAAAGGAAAACTGAGGATCAGAAAGTCAAATAACTTGTCAAGGTCACATAGCTAGAATGTGGCTTTCTATGGGATTCCAAACCCATTGCTGTGTGATTCCAAAGCAGGGTTCTTTCCACCTCTGAGGAGTCGTGGCATATGCAGAGTGGAGAGGAGACCCAACTTGGCATTCTGGCTCTGGTATCACCCACCGAGTAATCACAAACATGCCACGTAACCTCTCCAGGCTGCGTTTTAGCACACTTCAAATGATTAAGGTGACCATAGAGCATTTCAGTAGAGATGCTCTTAGAAAGTGAATGTTGACTATAATAGTAGACAATAGTCATGTTCCACCATTCCGATCTCCCTCCTTGGATTTTTTGGTCCATTTTTATGTCATCTCACCATCACCCCAAGTCCCAGTGCCCCGTTCTTTAGCTTCTAACACCCAGAGACTCTGGCTCTTTCGGAGGACTTCCCACAGCCTACTGAAGCTGCTTTATCTCTGCATGAAGAGAGCCTTAAAGGCCTGCAAATTCACTTCCCCCGCAGTAGCCATTGGCCAGTGGCTGAAGAGCATGCCAGTCCAGCTCCCTGGCTTCAGAAGCAGACAACTGAGACGTAACTCATACCCTGGAGCCCCGCTGTGGGGCTGGGCGGAAGCCTGGACTCTGCCGGGGATGGCAGCCTGGCTGCACTTCCTCTCTTTTCTGTGTTGCACCCCCCACTCCCTTCGTGGTCTTCTCAGCAGCTTTTTCTTAATGAGTCCCTTACACACAAATTTGATCTCCCAGTCTGTTTCTGTGGAACCTAAGACAGTATGCTAGCTAGACTGATAGAGAGGGCCCTTCAGGGCTTGACTGGGTTTCTGAGCAAGGCTGGAGTGTCTCTGAAAAGTCTTTGAGAAGTGATCGTCATCTGTGTGGGACGATATCAGTGTGAACGTGCATTAGGAAAACTCAGTCCTCGCCAGGCGGGACAGCTTCCTCCCAGGGACGCTGACTCACCCCTTCAGCATTAAGGCTCCCAACTCGGAAAGGGGACTGACTAAAACTACCCAGAAATCGAGTCTTGCAGGACCACTTACTTATGAAAAGCCCCCCTTACCCCTGAGCAAAGCCGTTCACTCACCAGCACTCTTCCTGCAGGCCTGCTGGTTGCATTTTTGGACTTCGGGAGGTCTGGGTTCATGATCACACAGACATTGGTCTTGATCTTCAGTCCTATTGTCCTCTGAGGAAACACAGTGGACAGTCCTCTTCTGAAGGCCACCTCCACAGGAAGCAGTGCACTGGAAGAGAGGGGCACAGGGAGAAATTCAGAATTCTTCCCCAGAATCAGCAGGGAGCTCCAGCAGAACACCTCCAACCCACTGCGGTCAGGCAGGGGAGCCTCAATGATCAGAAGCCTTGTTGGAGTCACAGAATAAAGGAATCCATCATTTGAAGGTGTGAATTTAGGAAGAGTTTCTATTATACATTGCGTGGATTCCATTTGGCTTAATTTACTGTTGGGTTTTCTGTAGAATGTGTACAGAGGTTGAATTACAAGTAAAATAGAAAAAAATAACTAATTTCTTGGCCCTGGTGCCTCAGTAATCCAGTTTCTCTGAAGTAGTTTTGATCTGGGGCTGGAAATCAGATGTGAGGAAAGGGAACAGAGCTACAAAGAAAGCTAAGAGCAGGATAAAAAGGGAAGTGGGAGAGGCAAACCCTGGTGGAATGGAGAGAGAATTTGGATGGACTTGGCTAGACCGTGTGTGGTCTCTGGCCATTCTAACAGGCAAGGTTCCACGGTCAAGTCATGATGTGGCCGCCGACAGGCAGCTGGCCTGTGAAAGCACCTCGGGCAAGGTGATTCCTGGGGCTGTGAGAAAATGTGTCTGAATTTACCATACGCAAGCATTAAAAAATTCTTTACATTGTGGTAAAATATATAAAACGTAACATTTACTATCGAACCATTTTAAAGTGCACAGTTCAGCGCCGTAAGCACATTCATACTGTTGTGCAGTCATTAGCCCCATCTGCCTCTAGAATGTTTTCATCTCTGCAGACAGAGACTCCATACCCATTAAGCAATAACGTCTCATCTCCCATCCACCCAGCCTGGTCCCCAGACTCTGAAAAACTCCGCTCTACTTTTTGTCTCTTTGAATCTGACTGTTGTAGGTACCTCGCATAAATGGAATCATGCAATATTTGTCTTTTTGTGACTTGTTTATTTCAACTAGCATAATGTCTTCAAGGTACTTCTACACAATAATATGTGTCAGAATTTCTTTTTTAAGGTGGAATATATTCCATTGTATATATACACCACATTTTGTTTATCCATCCATTGATGGACCCTTGGGTTGCTTCCACCTTTTGGTTATTCTGAACCACACATACTCTTGTGAGGTAAATTCTATTTCAAGTTTTATTACATTTAGCATCATATTTCTTATACAATCAAAATCTGCCAGAGTGGGGAAGCCAGTTCATCTTTCATTTTCCTGCATGGCAATTGGGTAAGACTTAATTAAACGCATCCTGACATTCAGTAAATACTCATTGATTGACTGGCCAAAAAAGACTGCTGCATGGAAAATTCTGGAAAAATCAATAGGCCCAAAAGATTCCACTGCCACTTGAAATATTATTGGTCATCAAGATCAGTAGATAAAAGAAAAATACCCACACTGGAACCCCACTGGTAAACTGAGAATACTGCTACGAAATCCTGTTTTCCACAAAACTCCCATATGAGATAGGAGGAGAAATATAAAAATTTTCTGAACTTCCACTGCTTTGTTTCTACTCTTCAGAGAGCCTGGAGCAGGGTTATCAGTATGGAACCTCGTGTTTGCTTTATAAAGTCAGGGGTTTCTAAGATTAAACCTGAAGGGAATTTTATTCAGTGAATTGCCCTCAAACTCTCCATGGATATGAATAAGAAAAAACAGTAAGAAGTAAGTACTCGTCTGCTCCAGAGTAAATGAAAGTGTGCAAGAGAGGACTGAGAGGTGAACAAATGAAATGAGTCAAGCCAGAGTTCCGTAAAGTCTTCTGGGCCAGAACTCGTGAGACATGCGCCTTTTCCCTCCCTGAATATTACCCTGAATCATTCACTTGACCTCTCTTTCTTTTTCTGTAAAATAAGTTGCTAGATTAAAAAAAAGAAATGACTTCCTGTCCTGCTTTCTGCCCCTGAGGGTGTGATGGAACGAGGCTAGCTGGTCTTGGGTGCCGAAATCATGAAGGGTCTCTTGGGCAGGACAAATTAAGACAAATTAAGACAGAAGAGCTAATGCCAGGCTCATCACAGAAATAAACAGGTCATCGTCCATGCAGTTATTGGCAATTAAAATGACCTGTGATAAAGAAGATCCATAAATTAGTCTTATACTTAACTGGGGCGTCAAGTAGGAAACATGATTGTTGATTTGGGGTTTGTTAATTGTCATAATGCTGTCAGTTTGGGGTTTTAGAGAGAAAGTACTCTCCCCTTGGTGCTAGTTCCACGTCTTTGGATCCAGAAAAAATAGGGGATCCTTGTGTAGAACTGAGGACTCTAAAGAGGAATGGGGCTGAAGTTGAATACTCCTTTTATATAGCTTCAATATCTATGTCTATTTATTTTTAAGATGAGGGACCAATGAGCTGACTGGGAGTTCCATGGGGGCCAGTTGTTGAGAAGTGGCTTTATATAAGGTGATCAGGAAGAGAGTTTGCGTGTGTGTGTGTGTGTGTGTGTGTGTGTGTGTTTTCTCTTCAGGCCAAGCCAGGCCCCTGCCTTTGTGGAGCTCAGCTGGGGGAAAGGGGACACTACTCGGTGTTATATTCATTTAACATTGGTGAAGAGAGCCCTTTCATGCCCACTAACCATGCCTGTTCCAAGATTTCTTTTGGTCTGTGTAGTTTTTCAAAAAATTTCCATCCCCTACACCCCTTTGTCAGCCATTACCCTGCTCTCGACATCTGTGGGTCCATTTCTGTTTTTGTTTATTCATCTGTTTTATTTTTTATATTCTACACAAAAGTGAAATCATATGGTTTTCATCTTTCTGACTTACTTCACTTAGCATAATACTCTCTAGGTCCATCCATATTATAGAAAATGGAAAGATTTCATTCTTTTTATTGATGAATAATATTCCATTGTGTGTAGATATATCACATTTTATCCATTAATTTATTAATGGTCATCTGCATTGCTTCCATATCATGGCTATTACTGGTATACTGCAGTGAACACAGGTGTGCATATCTTTTCTGACTAGTGTTTTTGTTTTTCTTGGATAAGTTCCAAGAAGTGAAATCTCTGGATTGTATGGCAGCTCTATTTTTAATTTTTTGAGGACCCTTCATACTGTTTCCCAAAGCAGCTGCACAATTTACAATCCTACCAACAGTGCCCAAGGCTTCCCTTTTGTGTCACATCCTTGGTGATGCTTGTTGGTTTACTGATGACAGCCATTCTGAGAGGTGTGAGGCGATATCTCATTGTGGTTTTGATTTGCATTTCCCTTATTAGTATGATTAGTAGTATTATTTGTGTGTTGAGCATTTCTTCATGCCTATTGGCCAGCTGTAGGTGCTCTTTGGAGAAGTGTCTATTCAGGTCATATGCCCATTTTTTAATTGGATTGTTTGATTTTTTTGCTGTTAAGTTGCATCAGTTTCTTATATATTTGGGATATCAACCCTTAACTGAATGTATCATGCACGAATATCATCTCCCATTTGGTAGGTGGTCTTTATCTGAAGAAATCCAAAACCCTAACTCAAAGAGATACCTGCACCCCCATGCTCACTGCAGCACTATTTACAATAGCCAAGATATGGAAGTAACCTAAGTGTCTATCAATGGACAAATAAATAAAGATGTGATATATATAATGAAATACCACTCAGATATAAAAAAGAAGGAAATATTAGTATCGAGGATGACATGAATGGACCTAGAGGATATTATGCTAAGTGAAATAAGTCATACAGAAAAAGACAAATACCATGATGTTATTTATGTATGGAATCTAAAAAAAACAAAATAAATGAACACACAAAACTAAAAGAAAACCATTGATACAGAGAACAACTGATGGTTGGCAGAAGGCAAGGGTGCTGGGTGAAGGGATTAAGAAGTACAAATTGGCAGTTATAAAAATAGTAACAGAGATATAAAGTACAGCGTAGGGGTTATAGTCAATAATGTTGTAATAACTGTATGGTGTCAGAATGGTACTAGGCTTAAAGGGGTGATCACTTTCTAGGTTACATAAATGTCTAATCACTATGTTGTACACCTGAAACTAATGTAATATTGTATGCCAATGTAACTGAAAAATAAATAAAAATTTTTTAAAAGAACCAAATGAATTCTGGAGCTGAGGAACTCAATAAATGATAGAAGAATGCAATAGAGCATTGGAAATAGAACACACCAGATGGAAGAAAGAATCAGTAAGCTCTAAAATAGAAACTTAGAAATGACCATGGAGGAAGGAGAAAAAAACTAAGAGTTAAAAATAACTCTAGAAGAGCTATCTGACTCCATTAGAAAGGACAACATAGAGACAAGGTGTACACCAGAAAGGGAAAAGAGATGGTAGGGAACAGAGAACTTCCCAAGCCTATGCAAAGAACCAGACTTCAGAACAGAGGAAGGTAACAGAACACTAGATTATATCAATGCGAAAAGACCCACTCCAAGACATTTTATTCAAACAGTCAAAAACTAATGACAAAGAAAGAATTCTCAAGACAGCCAGGGAAAATAAGACTGTAACCAACAAAGGAAACCCCATTAGAGTATCAACAGCAACAGTAGAACTGTTACGAGGCAGGTGAGAGTGAAGGAAATAGTCAAAATTTTGAGAGGAGAGGAACCATCAGCCAAGGATACTATACCCAGCAAAGTTCTCTTTAAAATATGAAGGAGAAATAAAGGCTTTCCCAGAAACACAAACGCCAAGCGGATTTACCACCACAAGGTCTACATTACAAGAATTGTTGAGAAGTGCTCTTGTACCGGAAACCAAAAGATGGATTATACAAAATTTGTATTAAGATGACTAACACACAGAAGCAGGAAACTACAATCTATTTCAGAACAGGATACTGAACAATTATAACACAGATTAAAGGGGTAAAAAATGAGGAGGCATCTAAAAATAACTAACTACTATAACTTGATAATAAATGCACAACATAAAAAGATAATTTGTGACAACAAAATCATGAAAGGGGAGGAGTAAAAGGACTGAATATGTACGGGTGAATGATAAGACATAATCAGGAAGAAAAGATGTCTAGGTCAGTGATTTATAAACGATCCAAATGTCCATCAACAATGAATAATTCTAAATTATGACTATTACTCAGAAAGAAAAAAGAAATTACTGATGCATCCCATAACATGGACGAATCTCAAAATCATTATGCTGAGAAAAAAAAGCCATATTAAAAAAAAAGAGAGAGAGAGATGGTCTGTAGTGAAAGAATTTCAAGCAGGGGTTGCCTCAGGCCTGGTTTGGGGGTGGGGACAAGATAGGCTATAATGGATTATGAGAACTTTTGGAGCTGATGGAAATGCCTTATATGTTGATTGTGGTATTGGTTACATAGTATTATAAATTATCAACGTTCATCAAATATATTTAAAATTGGTGAATATGATTGTATGCATATTACACCACAATAAACTTAGTTTTTTAAAAATGCAAAAAAGAAAAGAGATTATTGCCTGTATGAGAGATTTGAAACAATCCTGATAATAACCACAAAACAAAAATCCAGAACTGAGACACAAAACATAAAAAAAGAAAAAAGAGAACATAAAGAAAAAAAATCAGAGAAAACTGCTACACTAAAATAGCAGACAGAATCACAAGGGAAAAGAAAGAATGGAGATACAGAGCAACTAGAAAACAAAAATGGCTGTAGTTAGCCCTCATACGTAATAATCTCCTTAAATTTAAATGGACTGAACTCACCGGAGTTGCAGGATGTGTTAAAAAATAAGACCCAACTATACGTTGCCTGCAGGAGACTCATCTCAGCTCCAAAGATAAATAGAGGCAAAAAATGAAGGGGGGGAAGATGATACTTCAATCGAATAAGCATCCAGAGAAAAGGAGGAGTAACCATGCCTATATTAGACAAAATAGATTTCATGATTAATATAAAGGTACCAAGTGACACCTGGGAGCACCAAAATATATAAAGCAATTACTGACAGACATAAAGGAAAAAACTGACCAAAACACAACTACGGCAGAGGACCTTGATACCCCGCTCACCGCAAAGGGTAGATCATCCAGGCCAAAAGTCAGTAAGAAAATATGGGCCTTAAATGACACATTAGACGAAGTGAACTTAATTAATATTTAAAGAACACTCATCCCCAAATGGTAGAATACATATTCTTCTCATGTCCACAAAGCTAGTCTCAATAAATTGAAGACTGAAATCATATGAAGCATAGTTTCTGACCACAACTGTATGAAACTAGAAATTAAATTCAAGAGTAAAGTGGAAAACCACAAAAATGTGGCGACTAAACAACATGCTACTGAACAACTATTGCGTTAAAGAACTAAGAGATCAGAAGATTCACAGACCCAAATGAAAATAAAAATACAACACACTGAAATTTTGGGGAGACAGCAAAATGGGTACTAAGAGGAAAGTTAATAGCATTACAGGCCTCAAGAAACAAGAAGAAGCCCAAACAATCTAACGTTCCACTTAAGGAACTGCAAAAAGAGGGACAAATGAACCCTAAACTCAGTAGAAGAAAGGAAATTATAAAAAGCAAAGTGGAAACAAATGAAATAGAGAACAAAACTAGAAAAAATTAATGAAACAATAGCTGGTTCTTTGAAATAATAAGACTGACAATCTCTGGCTAGACACACTAAGGAGAAAGAGGAGAACAGTCAAAATTAGAAATGAAAGGAAAGTTAGAAAGGAAACCACAGAAATACAAACGGTTTATACAAGAAAACTATAAAAGGCTTTCTTCTACCAGATTTGATGAGTAGAAGAAAAGGACAAATTCTTAGAAATATACAACTTTCCTAGAGTGAATCATCAAGAAGTTGAAAACCTAAAAAGAGTGATCACTAGTAAAGAAATTAAAACAGTAATAAAAATCCTCCAGATAACCCCCTAAAGTCTAGGACCAGATGGCTTCACTGGTGAATTCTACCTACCATCCAAAGAAAATTCAATACCAATCCCATTAACCTCTTCCAAAGATTTGAAAAAGAGGGAATATTTGCCATTTAATTTTCAAGGCCAACACTACCTTGATACCAAGACCAGGCAAAGACAATACACAAAAAAGAAAATTATAGGTAGCCAATATCTCTGATAAACATAGATACAAAATCCTAAACAAAATACTGTCAAATCAAATACAACAATGCATTAAAAGGATCATATATTACAATCAAGTGGGGTTCATTCCACAAATGCATGGGTGCTTCAACATGCACAAATCAATGTGATACACCATGTTAACAAAATAAAGATTATAATCACATGACCATATTAATAGATGCAATAAAAACATTTGACAAGACACAATATCCACTTAAGATAAAAATGCTCAATAATATGGATATTAAAGAACAGTATCTCAACATAATAAACTCTATATATGACAAACCCTCAACTAACATCATCCTTGATGTTATAAAACTGAAAGCTTTTCCTCTAAGATCAGAAAGACAAGGATGCCACTCTCAACGGTTATCCAACATAATACTGGAAGTCCTAGCCAGAGAAATTAGGCAAGAAAAAGAAATAAAGACATTCAGATTGGGAATGAAGAAGTAAAACTGTAACTACATGCAGATGGTATAATTCTATATATAGAAAACCCTGAAGTCTCCGCCAAAAAAAAAAAAAAAAAGAACTATTAGGAACAATGAGCAACTACAGTAAAGTTGCAGGATACAAAGATCAGTATATAAAAACTTTGTGTTTCTCTATACTAACAACAAAATATCAGAAAGACAAATGAAGAAAGCAATCCCATTTATAATTGCAAAAAAAAAAATACCTAGGAATAAACAAAGGAGGTGAAGGAACTAACTGTACACTGAAAACTTAAGACATTGTTAAAAGAAATTAAATAATACACTGAAAAATGGAAAAATATTCCAGGTTCATTGATTGGAAGAATTAACATGGTTAAAACTGCCATATTACCTAAAGCAATATACAGATTTAATAAAATCACTATCAAAATTCCAATGGGATTTTTCACAGAAATAAAACAAAAATACTCAAATTTGTATGGAGCCACAAAAGACCCCAAATAGCCAAAACAATCCTGAGAACAAAAGAACAAAGCCAGAGGTTTCACACTCCATGATTTCAAACTATACTACCAGGCAACAGTAATAAAAATAGTATAATGTTGACAGAAAAACAGACACACAAACTAACGGACCAGAACTGAGAACCCCATAATAAGCTCACACATGTATAGGCAACTAATTTCTGACAAAGGAGCCAAACATACACAATGGGGAAAGTAAAATCTCTTTAATAAATGGCGCTGGGAAAACTGGAAAGTTACATATAAAAGAATGGAACTAGACTGCTATCTGACACCACACGCAAAAGTTAACTTAGAATGGATTAAAGACCTCAACCAATAAAATACATAAAAGAAAACATAGGAACTAAATTTATGACCTTGATCTTGAGGGGTTTTTGTGAACTTAACCCTAAAGACAAGGGAAAGTAAAAGCAAAAATAAATGAATGTAATGACACAAACTAAAAAGCTTCTTCTGCATAGCAAAAGAAACCATCAACAAAACAAAAAGGCAATCAACCAAATTCGAGAAGATATTTGGAAATGATACCTCCAATAAAGGGTTAATATTGAAAATATATAAAGAACTCATACAACTCAACAAAAAACAATCTGATTAAAAAATGGGCAGAGGACCTGAATAGGCACTTATCCAAGGAATATATACAGATGGCCAATAGATATACGAAAGGATGCTCAACATCACTAGTTATAAGGGAAGTGAAAATCACAATCACAATGAGCTACCACCTCACACCTGTTAGAATGGCTGTTATCAACAAGACAAGTGTTGGAAAGGACACGGAGGAAGGGGAACCCTGGTACGCTGCTGGTGAAAATGTAAATTGGTGCAACCTCTATGGAAAACAGTATGGAGGTTCCTCAAAAAGTTAATAATAGAGCTACCCTATGACTTAGCAGTCCCTCTTCTTGCTGCTATCTATAAAAATTTTGAAAATACTTATTTGTAAAGATATACGCACCTCTATGTTCATCGCAGAATTATTTACAATCCCCAAGACATGGAAACAACCTAAATGTCCTCTGACAGATAATTGGATAAAGATGTGTTACATATATACAATGGAATACTACTCAGCCAAAAATAAGATGAAGTATTACCACTTGCAACAACATGGATGGATCTTGAGTATACTAAGTTAGATGGAAAAGGACAAGTAGGTGCTGGATATAAAACCAAAAGTAACAAACAAAAAAACACACTATAGATACTGAAAACAGAGGTTACAAGAGTGAAAGGGGAGTCGGGGGAAGACGAAGAGAGTAAAGGGGTCAAATATATGGCGATGGAAGGAGACTACATTTGGGTGGGGAGCACACAGTAGAGCATACAAATGTCATACTATCAAATTGTACATCTGAAATTCATATAAAGTTATTAACCAATATAACCCAATACATTTAATTAAAAAAGAAAAACAGTATGGTCCAGATAAAAAAGTCTGCATGTATGAGAAGAATTATCAATAAAAATAACAATATAGTAAAAGCCAAAAGAACATATAGTACTTGCTAGTATTTGAACTATTCATGGATGTGTGGGTGCACCTATACAGCTACAAATAATGAAAATTACTAAAATTAAAATGTCCATACCACCCAAAGCAATTTATAGATTCAACACAATCCCTATTAAAATATGAATGACATTTCACAGATATGGAATAAACATTTCAAAAATTTATATGGAACCATAAACAATGCTGAACAGTCTCTTTGAGAAAGAAGAACCAAGTAAGAAGGTCACAATACATGATATCAAACTATATTACAAGGCTGCTGAAATCAAAACAGTCTGGTACTGGCATAAGAACAGACACATAGATCAGTGAAACAGAATAGAGAGCCCAGAAATAAACCCATGACTCTATGGTCAATTAATATTTGGCCAAGGAGGCAGGAGCATAAAATGGAGTAAAAATAGCCTCTTCAACAAATGGTGTTGGGAGATCTGGACAGTTACATGCAAAAAAAAGAAACTTGACCACCAACTTACACCATACACAAAAATAAAATCGAGATGGATAAAAGACTTTAATATAAGTTGCAACACCATAAAAGTCCTAGAGGAAAACATAGGCAGGATAATTTCAGATATTCCTTCCACACAGTGATATTTTCAACCAATATGTCCCCTACAGCAAGGGACATAAAGGAAAGAATAAAGAAATGGGACTTCATCAAAATAAAAAGCTTCTGCATGGCTAAATAAAACATCAGTAAAATGAAAAGGGAACCAACCGTATGGGAAAACATATTTTCCAATGATACCTTGGACAAGGGTTTGATCTCCAAAATACATAAAGAACTCACATAACTCCACACCAAGAAGACAAACAATCCAGTTAAAAAATGGGCAAAGGACCTGAACAGACATTTCTCCCAGGAGGACGTACAGAGGGCCAGAGACACATGAAAGGATGCTCAGCATCACCAGCCTTCAGAGAGATGCAAAATAAAACCACAATGAGATACCACTTCACGCCAGTGAGAGTGGCCATCATAAACAAATCAACGAACTACAAGTGTTGACAAGGCTGTGGAGAAAAGGGAACCCTACTACACTGTTGGTAGGAATGCAGACTGGTACAGCCACTATGGAAAACAGTGTGGAATTTCCTCAAAAAACTAAAAATGGAACTGCCTTTTGACCCAGCAATTCTGATGCTGGGATTATACCCTAAGAATCCTGAAACACCAATTCAAAAGAACTTATGAACCCTAGTGTTCACAGCAGTGCAGTTTATAATAGCCAAGTGCTGGAAACAGCCTAAGTGCACATCAGTAAATGGGTGGATCAAGAAGCTGTGGTACATTTACACACTGGAATGCTACGCCGCAGGAAGAAAGAAGGAGCTCCTACCCTTTGCGACCGCATGGATGGAACTGGAGAGCATTACGCTGAGTGAAATAAGCCAGGCGGTGAAAGACACATACCATATGATCTCACCTATAACTGGAACCTAATCAATAAAACAAACAAGCAAGCAATATACAACCAGGGACATGGAAATAAAGAGCAAACTGACAATAACCAGAGCGGGTGGGGGGAGGAGGATAACGGGGGATGGTAGAGGGAAGGGTCATCAAGGAACATGTATAAAGGACCCACAGACAAAGACAATGGGGTGGGGGAGGAGTCAATGTGGGAGGAGGGGGTGAGTAGGGTGAGGGAGAGTAATCAGAGGAAAATGGGGACAACTGGAATTGCACAACAATAAAAAACAAGAAATCCACATTATCATTATTGATTTCCAGTCAATGAAATTGAGGAAAAATAAAAAGGAATATAGCAACCTGAAAATACTGGGGACATTATTTATGTCTGGTAAAATGCTGCATCGGTCTATGTTATAACCATCAAAATACACTTACATATGAATAAGTTACTTTAAAAACTATATAGTTGAGGGGGTCGGTGTATCGGAGCCTCTTGGTTCTTCCTTTCCCAGCTGGGCCTTTGACCTTCCCCAGCTGAGATGTTTACCAGCTTCGTGGAAGCACGGCCAGCTGGCCTGTACCTTGTGCCCAAGTGGTGTGCCTCTCACCTCCCGACTCTGGGCTTTCTTGTTGCCAGTGAGACAGGAGACACGGTGTGACCTGCCCACACATGACGAACCCAGGACAATGGAGGGTACCAGCCAACTGCGGGGGGACCTTTTACCCTGTGCTGGGAGCCAGGAGCCAGTAGACGTTTCCTCTCTTCCTGCCTCTGGACAAGCTGCCTGAAGAGGCAGTGGTTCATGCAAATTTTACTGATGTCAGACCTTTCTGGAATGAGTAATCCTGACACCAAGAATGGTCAGGCTGCTAATGAACCATCATGTGTCTGGTTCCCCTCCTTTCCCGCCCCCTCCCCTTTTTAATTTATTTTTGTCATAACTGCTTCCCACTTCCCTGGCATTGTATTTCCTAATAAAGTGATCAATTTTGCCTCAAGTTTTGATTTTCTAGAGTATCCAGGATAAGACAAGTTATAGTGATGGCCAAATCTGTTGTGGAATAATTTTATTAATTTTCAACATCGCTGATAGTTTTATTTATACCATAAATATTCTTTGAATAAATCTTTCTCTCATTTACAGTTTAATTATTTTATTTATTCTCCATCAAAGTGGTGGTTCACCTGGCAAAGTGATCTGCGGATGACAAGAGACCTGGAACTCACTAAATCAAGCTAAGCCTCGAACTTCAGGACACATGCAATTCCCATTTGCTCTAAGAAAAGTCTGAGGCTCTAAGATGTTCTGGTCCCTTTCCTTAGGCTTTGGACCTCTGGGATAATTTTGGTATTTGATCTTTTATCTTTTGGAAGTCCTCGATCTTTTTCTCTTCTGAACCCAAGACAGCAAACGTTGACCACCATGTCAGCTATGGGTCAACTCCAGCTGACTTAGAAGTGTATTAGCAGGATACTAGAACTAGAATAGATAGAAACACTGTAAATCAATGGACACATTGAACAGCTGCAATGAATATATATATATATACACACACATACATATATATAAATTTTGAAATAAAAAAAAAACAAGTGCTTTATTTTTAAGACTAAACAAAATTGAAGAGCACGTAACTGACTCTTACCAGGTCCCAGTTCCCAGTGGCCCAGTGACAGCAGGGCTGCCTGTTGCAGGGGGCAGAGGACACGGGCCTCTTCGCCCGATCACAGAGGCCTCTCGGACAAGCCACCGCTCTCCTCTGCACTCCGCCTCCACAGGACCTGGAACACTGACATATGACAGGGATGTTAGGTAAAACTCACATGGTGACAGTTGCAGTGATAAGGGTAGAATTTTGTTACCATCACGTTTGTGGTGTCCAGTGTTATTAAGAGTGGTAGTGTCTGTACCAGAATCTGCAGCATCTGTATGGCTTCCTCACAGTGACCACTCGGTCATTTCAAGCCACAGTGGGGAAACAGAATTAAAGAGAAGGGAGGAGACTGACAAAAGAAATTCAGAGGATAGGAGGAGGAGAAGAAAGCAGAAGACGCCAAATAGTTCAATGTCAAATAATAGGTCAAACAGAAGGGATTCTGGTCAAAAATCTAAATGAGTCGTCGTCCCAGAATGGACATTGTTATCTGCATTTTGTCTTCTGGCAGAGTCTAGAAACCAAAATGTAAAATATAGACTTTTTATGATTAGCTCTGACAGCCTAAATGGGGAGCACATGTGTTTGCAATACAGTTTTGTTCATCTCCTGTTAAAACGGGACTCAGTCTTCCTTTCCCATGACTCAAAGCTGAGAATTTGTATTCTGAATGGAGACATTGGTATGTTCGCTCAGGGTTCTGATGTACTGGTTGCAATGCTCACAAAATAAATCTTCAAAGGGCAAGTCGGGTTCCTGAAAGGATACAATTCTACGATGTATCAGGTTTCTTCTAAAATAATTTTGTAAGATATATTGTCTCACCTTCCTGAAGTTTCTGGGAGGAAATTAAATAATTCACCAAAAATCTTTGAAAAGCACCTTGAGTACTTTGAAAAAGCTCGGTATTTTGAAAAAGCTCAGTACTTTGAAAAATCTTAATTAGGGCATGTTACTGACCACCAGAAACAAGTATGGCTGCCAACATCTTGCCCATCACATCAGGTACCACAGAAAATGGAAATTATGTACAATTAACCTTTTATGCTCAATAAAAAGACAAACAACCCCCCCCCCAAAAAAAAACTAACCTGTTACTTTCACAATATTCCAACTTTGAGAGTCAACTGGACTTTTTTCCCATTTCTTTCCTGTTTTTAATTATATGAGGAGAGGGGAGGAATCCCACAGTCGGGATCCTTGTGCATGCCTACACGTGTGCATATAGATTCGGGGCCACTTGGTAAGTCCTCTCCAGGATAAAGGTATGAAAAAGATAGAAACCAGTGATCCTGGAAGTGTGGTCCCCAGACCAGCAGCTTCAGCAGCTTCTGGGTACTTGTTGGAAATGCAAAATTTAAAGCCCCACCCCAGACCTCTGAATAGGAGACCCTAGGGGTGGGGTCCAGGCATCTGTGTGGTAACGAATCTTCCAGGTGACACTGAGGCACACTAATGTCTGAGACCTGCCGGAGCAGAGACATTCCCACACTCAAATGCATCTTTCATGCAAACAGCCTGGGCTGGCGACATTCACTGGAGGGACCCAGAGCATCCCCCTGTGGCATCAGACGCTGTGGGTAGACAGAGCAGCATCATGATGGCCCAGGGAAAGCGCCTCAACGTGTTAGTACCCCAACAGCTCCAAGGGTATATACACCCAACTGGTTTTTGCATTTTCCATCTCCACTGCTCGGGACCCTCAGAGGGAAGACTTCCAACTTCGTGGTTTGCTCAGAACAGAGAAGTTTACAAAGGAGAGTGGTAGGAGGCCTTCAAGGAACAGTATCCCAGGAACAGGCTCGTGATTGGGGCTCACAGGAGCTACTGGGGAAGTACAGAGAATATATCTTTTTCATAACCATAATTGCTCATCTTTGAGAACCTGCAAATGCCATTTCTCTGACAAGGCAACTGAAGCTCCTCTGTAAACTCCGGGTTCTGGAAGCCATCAACAGGCTTGGCAAACATGTGAGATTGGGGGCTTAAGTCCAGAGCATGAGAAGAGCAAGCACTTCATGTTCTCCAGAGCTGGACGGGAAGGAGGAGAAAGGGGGGACAGTGGTGTCTGCTGTCCCAGAAGACACGAGGTATTGGCCCAGATGTTTAGAGACTGGCATGGCTGCTTGACCCAGCAGACAGTAAGGAGCGTTAGGGGAATCAGTCTTCCACAGTGTGACCCACACTCTACACCCTACGGTTGTGGTTCTCTGCCTTCCCTTCCCTGGCCCACGGTCGCTTCCTCCAAAGTAGCTACTCTTTTTCCTTCTTGCTCAGTGCCCGCTAGGCTAAGGTCTGCAGTGGAAAGAGTACAGGCACTGGAATCTGTCTTAGGCTTGAATTCATACTCCACCAATTTATTTTCTAGTTGTGTGAGCTCATGTAAGTTTCTTAATCTGAGTCTCAACGTCTTCGCCAAGAAAATGGAATTAATAAAGCCGACTATCCAGACCGTTGTGAGAATTTACACCACATATTGCAGGTGAAATAGCTCAGGGACGCCCTCAAAGTATGCTGGGCTCTTTTTTTCCTCTTTTTTCCACCATGCATGGATATATTTGGGAGTAGTATTTTTATCTACTGAAGCATTTGCCTATTGGCAAATTAGATCATCGTACTTCACCAAAGAACAGTAACCTTGTTTTCACATGTTGAAGTAGGACACACACACACACACACACACACACTTTTATTTTGTGCAATCGTCTGGGCATTTAACTGAGAGGTGGAACCTATGCTACACTGTGTGTGGCGAGGGTCTGACCATTTCCCCAGCACAATCACAGACGCCTAGGAGAGGCACGGGGTGGAGCTCTGATGTAAATGGCTCTCATCAAAGTGGTCCACATACGTTTCCCCAGCAGGGACCCCAGCTCCCCTGCATATCCCTGGGGAGACTAGGTTCTAATGGAAACACAGACTTGTCACAGTGGAAACCACACGGCATAGTCTTCAAGTTGTTCACTGGGTCAGCTTCCCCTACAAAGTGTTGGGTCACTGAGTGGAGGCCAGTCATCGGCCGGACACAGGTGTGGTCTCCCCTGACTCCTAGCCTCGCAGGGTGACACAGACAGACATTCACACTGGCCTGGCTGTGTGGATGGTGGGCTGTGGGCTGTACCTGGCTCCAGGGCTCCACCTGCCAGTCCTCGCAGGGCTGTGGGTTACAGCTCTTGCTCAGTGGGGGAGGAAGGCCGGCCAGGAACTGGCAGTGAAACGGCCTCAGGCCCCGGTGGTCCCGGCTGTCCACACACTGAACCTCCCGGATCTGGAGGCCGCCGCTGCAGTTCCTGGAGCACTGTGTGCAGAGCGAGAGAACAGGGAGGCCTGAGTCCTGGAGGTTTCACAAAGCCCTGGGGTATTCCGCTTGCAGTCGTGCAGGGGCTCAGTGCTAGATCAAGGGGCGTGTTCCCCCTCACACACCGCGGAGAAGGGGTCACTCAAGCTGCTCCCAGAGACGGGGCTTCCGAGTATCAAAAACGCAGGCCTGGGTGAGTGAGGGTCTGCTGTCTGAGGACAGAACCGAGTGGTGACCCGTTCTTCACTCACGCGTCACGAGCCCTGGGGCAAGGCACAGACACATCGCATTCTGAGCCTCAGCTATCTTGTCAGTAGAGGGGGGTCATAACTGCTACCTCTCGGGGCTGTCATGAAGGCTCCAGGTCCTGGGGTTGGGGTCCCTGCTGGCACAGTGTCTGTCACAGTGGGCTGCAGTTCCCTCTGATGTCTATATTCATTCCAGATGACCAGGCTCCCACAAGGGGACCTCTGTGCCAAGCCACATCCACCTCTCCCTCCAAATCCTGCCACAAACCTGTTTCTCTGTGACTCTGAACGCAAGACAGGCTACACTTTCTCAGGCGAAGGGTCTGTGCTGAGAGGCATAGATGGAACAACTGCTCAGGGGTTTGGCTCTACAGACTGAGCAAACCCTGTCCTTGTCCCCAGCAACCACCCCCACCCCCCCACAGGCACCATCACAGACTTTTCTCAGCACATGCCCAATGAAAGCCACGACAGAGGCCCTCCTTACCCCTACCCCGCAGTGAGCACCTCTGGGTAGCAGCCCCTTCATCCTGCTCTGTCTCAGTGAAGGGCATGGCTCAGCTACAGGCTACTAACTTCCTTAAGGTCATAATAAACGTGGACAAGCCCCAGTCCCCTAAAATCAGAGTTTACGTGGCCTCTTCTGAAGTACTTCTCTTGTTTGCTGTCTGACCTCTTGGACTTTGGAAGTGACCCCATCCCCCACCTAGTTAAATTTTATTTGATCGCAACTTGAGCCTTTGAGACTTGGTCTCCAGCCTGTTTAGATGTTACTACCTGCTGAGCCCTTCCGCTTATCTTGCCACCGCATCCTGGTCTCTTATGGCCAGTCCTGGCCCGGCCCGTCTGGTCACTGCCTACTCTGATAGGGACCTGAGGCAGACCGCTGTGTTTCTCAGCCGTTCTCCCCCAGGTTCTCCTTGGGTTAACAGTATGCCCCTCCTTCGCATTACCCACTGGCCACTGCTCTCCCTTCAGGCCTCGGCTTCAGTGCTGCCCCCTCAGAGAAGCCTTCCTTGAATGCCTTACCCTAAGGAAGCTCCCCCTCTTATTTACCTCAGATCCTTCCAGCTTCTATCACAGGGACAGGAAACATGGAACAAATTGACTTATTGTGTCCATCCCTGACTAGACTCTCACTGCCGTGAAGCTGGAGCCCTGTCTGCCCTGGTCACCAACGTGTGCCAAGCCCTGAGCACAGTGCCAGGCATAGCAGAGAGGGTACAAATGGCTATAGGAACTCCGAGGAAAGGGCAGCCAGGGGGGCTCTCAGTGGGCTACAAAGGGATGAAGGACATCTTTCCTTACTCAATCAACCCTTTCATCCATCACTGCGTTGCATTCTTGGCTGAGAAAACGCACTGTGCCCAAAAGTGTGTCCACGGCGGCAAGGGATGATTCCATGGGGCCTGCACTCTCCTGAGCAAAAAATCACACTCTCTGTCTGGCCGTGGTGGTCTAGCCATAATTGTAGGGTTATAGTTGGGAAACGGAAATTCCTCATAGCCTTTCAATAGAAGTAGATACCAAAACACCACCCTCCTCCTTCTGCCACCGGGCAAGACTGTGCCAAATCACCTGACTTCAGTCCTTGGGCTGCAACAAGGAGAGGTCTGGGCCCGTGCAATAAGGGGGCAGGCTGATGTCTAATGCTGCCATGAGCCTGTGTGGGTAGCTTCTCAGAAATAAGCAACACTTGCAAGACAGCCCCACCCCCACCCAAACACATTAGAGACTTCATTTTCGTGCCATGCTGTGAGTACACAGAGAAAAAAGTAACTGCCAACTTAAAAGCAACCACAAAAGAAACGAGGAAGCAGGCTAATAATTTCCACACAAAGCAGCCACTTGTCTGATAAAACAGACTTCTGGGGAATAGCACATGGTTCAAACGAGAGAGTTTTTTATTAGGAAAAGGATATCTTATAAGACCTAAGTGTAAACGGGGGTTTTATTTTCTTATTTTCTATAACCTGATATTCTTCCATTGCATTTTCAAAATAGCATTACCCTTTTGTCAAAGAGGGGATTCCCATTCAATGAAAAATGAAGTTTGTTAATATGCTAAACTAAGTAATAAGGGAAGACACCCACTAAAGCTATGGCTTTTCATTCCATTTTCAAAAAGTCCTCTCATTCAGTTAGCATGAGGGCAGGGGCAGGACATTAAATCACCCCACTCCTAACACTGTTCTACCTTTGTGTGCCGAAGGCCAATCAGTATATGCATTTTCTTATTGCCCTACAGGAGGGTCATTTGCATTCACGTTTCTGAACCTGTGGACCAGACTGTGGACGGGAGCCGGACTAATGAGGGCAGAAAGACTGGCTCATGCCCTGCTGTGACCAAACCGGCGAGCCTAATCATCTTCCAGGCATTGCATCAGCTTGTTTAACCGATAGAGTCTGCACACCAGACTGAGGATGGAAATGCCCTTAGCGAACAGCAGCCGCTGGCAGGGGTAAATAGAAATCACAATGATTCCTCCCTTGTGTTGTTTTTGATGTGTAAAACTCACCTAGCATGTTCACAAGAGTATAGTGACATTAAGGAACATCGGATCGGGAGGGCAGGAGACGACACACAGTTATGACCCTGACACCAACTGGCTACATAACCGTGGATTAGTCACTTCTCTGAGCTGTTTCTCCATTGGTATTAGAAGGGGGACAAACTAAATGACGGAACTGTTTCAACATTCTGGAGCGGTGTGAGTGTATGGGATCACTGACCTGTACTCTGTTTTGATTTCAGAATACTTTCTTTCTCTCCAAGTCGCATGCCAAATACTAAGCCAGGATACAGAAGGAATTCTTTCCTGCTCCTTTCATTATGCTAAACAGATCTAAAACCCTTAAGATCAAATAACGCATTCCAAAAATTCTACATTGAACAGCACCAAAATTCATCCTTCCATCTGTGCCCCCGTCCCACACCGCCCCCCACTTCCCTTCCTCCCAGTTGGTGGGCACTTGTCATGCTTCAGGCTCTGAATCCCAGTCTAGCAGCAACGTTTCGAAAATGAGTTGAAGTAATAAAGGTTTTATGTCATAAGTTGTCCATGGTCTAGTGAGAACACAAAGGAGGAGGCAATCAGTTTCCCAGCAGGAGTCAGGAAAGGCTTGAAGAAAGGAGCCAAGGCTTGAGCTGAACCGCAGGAGTAGATGCCCACTCAGCTGGCAAAACAGGGTGGGAGACACTCAAGGTGGACAGAATGGGATGCGCGGAAGCACGGTGCTGTGAAATGACGAGGCTTGTGTAGGGACAGTGAGTTGATCAGCATGCGAGAGCGGAGGGTGGGGGGGACAGCGGTCGAGAGCAGTGGAGCCCTCATGGGGGGCTTCTTGGTCTGGACATCAGCTCTCAATTAGAGTGTTCTTGGGTTCATGCTGCCTGTGGTCCCAAAGGCTTCTATTCAACTGGTGTTCCTCTTCAGGGGTCCCTTAACCCGAACCCCTCAGGGGTGTCGACACAGAGGACAGTTTAGACAAACAACAAATTACATCGAGAGTAAAATAAATGCAGTGATTTTCAGTATATGATCCACCTCCCTGCTGTTCAACTTTTACTTTCTGGGGACAGAAGCTCTCTTAAAACCTGCAATTCTATGTTCTGACTTTTGCATATTGGACTTTCTGTTCCGGGGAACATGTTATATATAAAAGCTGGGGGTGGTTTGTATTTAGCAAGACAGTGGTGCTTTCCCTACTTAGTTCATTTGTAAAATTCATGTCTAAAACAATGTAGCACCGCCATCCACAACCTGTAAAATCCAATAAACATGGAGACAGACAGAATCAGACGGAAAGACTAGCAATATGTGCAAATATATTAGCAAACATATGAAACCCAAGGTCATAAGGAAAAGCTGCCACTTTCTCTATTTTCCAGCAAAGCTACAGGTAAAGTCAACCACCGCTAAAACAAAACTGCGGCATTGCCGAGGTGAGAAGACAGAACATTCCAAGAGAAAAATGTAAACGTATTTCTAATTCATTTCAGAAATGATCAAGATCTCTTAGACTAAATTGAAAAGGGCAGAGCTCATTCTCAGAAAGGCGATAAAGGGGTTGTCAGGTGACTGGTTTAGAAAACACCAGAAGGCACAGGCAAAACGGCCCATCAGGAGGTCTGGGAGCTGCGAGCGACCTGCAGCTTCAGTGTCAAACCCGACTGAGGGTTTTTCAAGCTCATCTGTGTCACTTACTGCACTTCTCCCATCACAAGAATCTCATTTTTTTCCTCACACAAATTTTAATGTTCTGAATTGCCACGTGTCTTAGAACCGATGTACGTATTCATTGTGTAGTGCTTCCTTTGTTTGTGAAAAGCTGTAAACTGATGACTCGTTCCCCAGGTGATGGTTTCTTGAAACTGAGAGTACGCAGGACTAGCTCCATGTTCAAGTGTTTGCGATGTCAACACTCGAGCTTTTGTTTCCTCAGTGGGAATTATAAAGAATGTTCTGTATTAGATGAAAATTAAAGTGTTCATCTAAAGGTCCTGCATAACGTTGGGCACATGGTGGTATTTGGCAAATGCCAGGGCCCAAGGTAGGTCAAGTCCTCCAAAGCTCACGGACACTTTGAGCACCTTGTCTGCTTAGGACTGGGGGGGACACCTGCTTGAACAAGTCACTCCATGGACAGGACTTACTCCACTGTCACCAGTCCACAGGCCTTCTGCCCCTGGAAGCCAGAGGTCAGTGAACACATAAGGGCCAGTCCTAATCTTTACGTAGAGCTTGGTTTGCCCAGGGTTTCATTTGAACAGTCTTTACCACTTAAAAAGTTGTTTCACATTCTCTCGTGGATCTTTTTAACAACTTTAAGAAGTTGAGGCACTATTCTCCACTTCATTTTTCAGAGGCGAGTAAACCAAAGCTCCTAAGGGGTTTGAGGAGTGGACCGGTGTCACGTGCTGGCCAGTGTCTGACTGTGGGGGGTGGGGCGCCAACCCAGAGACGTCTAATCCCCAGCCAGTGCTGCTCCTCGGATTCAATTCTGCAATTGAAGAATTTTTTCCCCAAGTATGTCTCTGGGATAAACCTGAGGCCTACGGCCTTGGTTCCGGGCAGATTAATGCATCAAGAGGAAGCAAGTCTTTCGGAAAAAGCTACTTCTACACGTTGTAAAGCTAGAGATGCAAATGTGAAGTCTCACTCTACTGTCACAGAAGAGAAAACGTCCACAGCAGTTGTATCAGACTTTTCAGCAAAGACCCGAGTGGTGCCAGAGACACAAGCCAGTAGAACAACTGCAATTCAGTCAGCAGTAGAGAGTTACTGGGGAGGCACCTTCAGGCCTCAGGTGTGACACCTGTAGGTTCAGGCGAGGCTACAGCATGCCCTGTAGTCCTATGAGAAGTAAAGTATCTCTGGATCTTGGGTAAAGGTTGGTGGGATAATGCAGAAGGTTCAAGGCAAGATCAGAATTCTTCCCTCTGAGAAAGTATCTGTAAAAGGGTAAGCTGTGCCCTGGCTGGATCGTTCAGTTGGCCGGAGTGTTGTCCGGTAAATCGAAAGATTGCATGGGTTCATTCCCTGGTCAGGGCACGTACAGGAGGCAACCAATTAATGTTTCCCTCTCCTATTGATGCTTCTCTCTCTCTCTCTCTCTCTCTCTCTCTCTCTCTCTCTCATGCACACATGCATCAATGAACGTATCCTCAAGTGAGGTTGCCAACTTGGAAGAATCCAAATTCTTTGGATATTTAAAGGCAAAACCAGGGGTCCACTTTCCTACTCTAGGTTTTGGAAGTCTGCCTTTGAGTGAGCTTACCAGTCCTGATGGAGCAGTGAAACTAAGAAGGCCCTCACATCTTCCCTAATGCATGATCTGCACTTCAGGCATCCTTATGACCTGGTTAATAATGTGGGAGTCAAAACAGAGTCTCTCTTCAGCATCAAAATCTGAACAAACATTTCCAGAAAAAAAAAATCATGTATACAATACCAATAATTAAACAGTATCCCTGACATAAGGTTTATCTATTATCCTGAAAAAAGTGTGTGTGGGGGGTGCATTTTCTTTACTGATAGGACTGGGTAGCTTTGAGGGTTAGATTTCAGCTGTGGTGGTGACCACATTCTGACAGAAGTTGATGACATGTCCCATCTTCTATAGAAGCGCCAGGAGAGCTGTAGGGGTTGATAGTACCTGCCCCGCTCCTGTTCCAGGACACCAGGGCAGAGCAGGGCTTTCCGTAGGCGGTCGGCCCGGAGAAGGGCTCCCAGGCCTCTCAACTCAGGGTTTTACAGCAGCTAAAATTCCTAGGATTTTAACTGGAGCAGCCTCTGCAAAGCGTGCGCTACTTCACGCACCTGCCCTTTTTACAAGCCGTGTCATTTCCGTGGAAACAATTAGTCCCAGTGACGGGAAAGTGGGCTTTTAGGACTTGCTCAGAGATAGAAAATGTTTCTGGCAATTTCTGGAGAGTGGAGAGAATTTATAGCCAAGCACTCAGTCCACGCGGGCCCCTGAGTTTGTTACCCTTCGGTGGGGAGAGGAACAAGAACCAGCATTCACCCCTGAAAGAACGATGGCATGCCGGCAGAGAAAGGGCGGTTGCGGGCGGCAGGGGTGGTGGCAAAGAAAAGCCCGGTCATTGTCTCAGGGAGCTGGCCCACTTCCCCTCTCCTCCCAAAGATCAGAGGCTCGCTCCGGGAAAAACAGCCTAGAACAGATGCAGGACATCCCACACTCCGGTCTGCCAGGTAAGGCTGCCAGTGGAACCAGGGATGTCCAGGGGCCCACGAACCCTCCACTAGATGAGGACTCCAGCCTTGCCAAACTTCTGGGTAGCTCCTTCTCCCTTCATGGAAGCTGGCTCCCCAGGGAGAGGACAGGAGCCTGACGGGCGTTCTAGGGTCGGGCATGCTGGCAACACTGGTGTGTGCGTGCCCCCAGCTCTGAGCCGCCTCCTGCCAGGCGGCTCTCAACCCACCACTGACCAGCGTCTTACAGCCTGGGCGAGTCCCCCAGGGGCTGGCGCAGCCCATGCAGGGCGACAGGCCAGCGGGCCTGGTTAGTGCCCTAAAGCACCAAGGCTAAGCTAATCCTGAAACCCGATGCGGCCTTCACAAGAGCTTTGCAGACAGCACAATAGAATGAGTAACCAGGATTCGTGAGCACAATAAAATCACAAAAAACGACCCGTCCAGGAAACATAC
Organism: Mormoops blainvillei; assembly: GCA_004026545.1. Lineage (NCBI taxonomy): Eukaryota > Metazoa > Chordata > Mammalia > Chiroptera > Mormoopidae > Mormoops > Mormoops blainvillei. Next base: position 29,334 of record PVJD01001697.1, on the reverse strand, counting down.
TCTTAAAGACCAAATTCTTCTTTATGGCTCAGCTTTGCCTTTATTCTGAGTCTGGCAGATTCGATGTGATATTGCTTCGCGAGCAGCTGCTGAGCCATCGTTTAATTATACACATGATAATGTATAATTATTAATTCTAATGCTAAATTTAAGCAATTTAAAAATAGCGTTGCATGCTGGAGGAGCAATTCATTATGCCAAGTTAACTGCCCCCTCCCACAGTTTATCTGGCAAGGGAAAGGACCGATAAGAGCACGTGAGTTAAGAATTCAGTACTTTTTCTAAGACCATTGCACACAAGAGTAGTAGGTCTATGGAAATGCCTATGATTTACTCATCCACTGTTTTATCAAAGAAGTGAGGCGGAAGGGAGGCAAGAAACCTACTTCTTTAGCAAATGCTTATGGCAGATCTCCCCCACCCCCTACACAACGCTGACCCTGGGAAGTTACCCTGCTTCCTCCAACCCCCCACAAACACACACACACCTCTGAGCCCACTGAGCCCAGTAAGTTACTTTGCTGCCCACCCTCCACCCCCACTGGGCGCCTGAGAAATTACCTTGCTCCAGTTGCCCACTCTCCAGCTGGCGCACGGACGGAGGTGGCATCTCTTGGCGGGGTCAGGCCTCTGAATGGCCACACAGTCAGCGTCCACCTGGGTGCTGCACTCCACGCGTCGCCAGTAGGCCCCCAGCCCACACGTGGTGGAACACTGTGCCAGGGGACAGAAGACAGAGCTGAGCGCCACTTCCTCAGACACAGCCCGTGACAACCTGCAGTCAGGAGTTCTCAGGCTCCACTGCTCCCCAAAACTGCCCTGGGAGCTTTGAAACAATCCTAGCACTGGAGCCCCTGTCCCAGGCAAATAATCGGAATCTCAGGTGGTAGGGCGTGGGCAACAGTAATTTAAATAGCTTCCCAGGTGGTCCTAATAAACAGCCAGGGTGGAGAGAGCCTGGTTTGTATGTGAGAATCTGCTTCCCTTTAAAAATCGGGCTGGCTTGAGTGCTCAACTGCCACATTTCACACCAATGCTGTTCCGAGTGGGCATCAGACCCATGCACCTGCCTCTTACCTCATATCCGTACCTCACTGCAGTGACATTATCTCAATTAGTCCTCTCTATCACAAGCTGCGAAATAGATGGGTATTGTTATAAGGAAACCAAGGCTTGGAACGCTGGCTTGCCCAAGGAGTAAGACTAGGAATTTTCTGCCTCCAAAATGTAGTGTGATGTTGTTACAGCAGTTCTTCTCAACCTTGAGTGTCCGTGGGCATCACAGGGACACCTGACTGAATGCAGATTCTGCTCCAGGAGGTCTGGGATGAGGCTGGAGAGCATGCATTTAACTAGCTCCCAGCTGACACACAGGCTGAGGTCCTCAGACAACACCAGGAGCTAGAAAGATGCTGACTTTTCACTACTTGACCCACTGGTGGTGAACAAATCAGTCACCGTTTTGCCACATCTACAGCCCATTCTTTACAAGATGTTTTCATTTATTTACAATTCTTAAATACCTCAGGTTTAGCATGGGGGCACCTTGAACTTTCCCCTTACAATTCCTTTTATTCTATGTGCCTGATTCTTTCATATGGTTGCTTCCACTTGCATCCCCTCCCCGCTGCCCATCCTCAGAAGGGGAGGCTGTTTCTAAACATGTAAAACACAACTCTGGGCTAATAAAAAAAGGGGTGGAAGTTCCACCTATGACATTTTTAGAAGTTTCTTTTGATGAGTTATAAATAAAACCCAGCTTTACATTTCTCTTCACCCTCCCTATAATTTCATGTTTTACTTGTGCACATTCTCGCATTATAACACACACACACACACAAACATAATAGAGTTCCTAGGTAGAAGAATTTATTATACTGTAGAACAATAGAAAGGGAAGAGTAGAAAACAGCCAAGGTCATCATTTTTTCCAACTGGCTCATGGAGGTAATCTCCTCCTTAGAGTTGTTTAGGGTTTGGCTTGTATCTCTCCTAAGTTCCTGGCACTCTCTCCTCTGTATGACACTATGTATATATAACGGAGACAATAACAGCTGAAGTGCATCGACCACTGACCCCTGGTGCCCCGCCCTCCGTGCTCATACCCATGCTCTTTGCAATGGGACTTGGCAGTTCCTCTCCTCAGGCAGTGGATTATAATGGGTTGGCCAGAAAGCTCATCTAGTTTTTTCTGTACGATGGCGCTAGTAGTGCTTAGTTGTCTTTAACGTCATTCCAAACAATTTTGTTACACTGTATTGTGACAGCTGTCCTATCAGCATGCATTTTTAAAAAACTAACCAAAATTAGTGAATTTTTGTGCAGCCATTTTAATACTGAAGACGGAAGAATACACGTAACATTTTTGGCATTTTATGCTTTACTATTTCAAGAAAGGTAAAAACGTAACTGAAATGCAAAAAGAGATTTGTGTAGTGTATGGGGAAGGTGCTGTGACTGACCGAACATGTCAAAAGTGGTTTGCGAAGTTTCTTGATACTACTGATATTTGGCCAAATAAGTCTTTGTTGAGGGGCTGTCTGACACACTGGAAGATGTTTGGCAGTACCCTGGGCCTCTGCCCACCAGAAGCCAATAGCGGGAGACAGCTGACATACTCAAAATATCCAAATCAATAAAGTTATTGGTGAAAATGAAAAATGCGTCTTTTATTTTATGGAAAAAACTAAACAGACTTTTTGGTGAGCCCACCACTTCCCCAGCTCCTGAGTCAGACGGTGCTTGTGACTTTGGCCGATAAACTGCAGCGGGTGACATCGCGCAGTCCTCGAGAGGCCCGGGTTGTTTCAGCCCTGTCTCTTGGACACTGTCCCTGCCACGAGGATAAAGCTGGGCTAGCCCACTGCGGGGATGAGAGATCATGTGAGACAGGGCCGGGTGACCCGGCCAAGGCCATCCCAGAGCGGTCAGCCTTTAGCCAGCACTCCAGCAGATTCATGGCCAGCCAAGCTGAGATCACCTAAGCACGGCCCTGATCGGCAGAGCCTCGCAGCTGACCCACAGACCCATGAACAAAAACAAACGTTTATTGAGGTGTTGTGGTTGTTTGCTATTTAGCATTATTGTGGCAACGGACAATTGATACGACAACATAACAGGTGTCTTTACTACATTTTTCTACGACCTTTGGAGACGCATGGTACAATTAAAGTTCTACAGTTGGCTAATCGTGTGATCTTTTGCAGTTTCCTAACTTCCCTAGCCTCAAAAATTGGTGGAAATACTCAGACCTCCTTCACTGAGTTGTGAGGACCGAAGAAAGGATTCCTGCACGCGGCCAGCGCCCTACGAGCGCTAGCCGCTGAACACAACACAAGTGTGACGTCAGCATTAAGAATCCCACTTTCCAGATATCTGGGGCCTGGGGAGTTCAGAGGCCATGCTCAAGGTCACACAGGCAGTATGCTGTTAATTTCATATCACAACATGGAGGAAACCATGACATTTCCCCAAAGCCAGGACCAGGGAGCTGGAGAGACCAAATTCCCAGGTAAATCTCAAGTGATACCTATAGTTGTTTGCACCATATTATGTTGCAAATAAATGCACACTGTCTCTGGGGCTTTGCGGCCAGTCTCGCTAGATTCGGACGTCCTGGTACTCGTTTCTTTCCTCTGGGACAGCATCTATTTGAGCAGCAAAGAGCAGCCCAGAAGTAAAGCTGACAGGAGGAAGTCCACGGAATGTAGGAGAAGTAGCTGGGATTCCATAGGTTGTCACTTATATTAGTTGCAGGTTGGGAATGGGGGGTCAGAGAAGAAGGGAGGACTCTGAGGAGGCTGAGGGACAACCTCGCTTTGTCCCGGAAACAGCTAGTGACCACATGGGAACCGATTTATAGGTCAGCGAGCAGGTTTCAGGGTATTCGGCCCTGGAACTGAAATGGAGGGCTGTGAAAGGCTGTGGAAGAGGACACTGTCACTTCCACTGACATGACTGCAGAGCCTGAATTGAACTGACTGGCCTGGGGGAGCAGACTGAATGAAGAGGCAATTCTAAATGAGAGGCAATTTCTGTCAAAATGAGAGCCACACCCCTGCATGCTGTGTAACTCGTTTCCCATTTTGTCGATGGATAATCAGAACTGAGCGCTTCCCATGTGCCCGACTCTCCTCTGAGTTGCTCCTTTTACCTCTTAACAGGCTTGTGAGTCAGGCATAGCATCCCCCTTGTTCCATGGATGAGGAAACTGGGATGCAGGGAAGACTCAAGCCCAGAAAGTCTGGCTTCATGCTTGATGCCTGCTCACAGTGTTAACTTGGTTTTTACACCCGTTCTTTAATTTTTGAAATCACAGTGAATTAGAGGACATGGCCGTGTGCAGCAGGGGACATGAACAGCCCTTAGCCACAGGACAGAAGTAGGGGTGTGGTGAGGATGCGCACAGGTCAAGGGTAAGGAACTTTAGAAATGACTTCCTATCTTCAGGGTCAGGAAGGACTTTAGGGAAGAAGCAGCTTGAAGGTTGATACTGAAGAACAGGTAGGACTTAAGATGGTAGAAGGTTTCGGAGAAACTGAGTTCAGATTTATTGAAGCTTCAGTGGGTGAAGAAAAGCAGGAGGCATTGGGTTGGAAAGCTTGATTATGTTGGGAAGTCCATTGGGATGTTAAGTGGATTTTATCTGCTCTGATAAGTAATGAAGAGACATTAAAGATTTGTGAGCAGGAGTTTGGAATGGCTAGAAAATTCCTTTTGGAAGACGAATCTAGCCGTCTGGCATCTCTTGTGATAATGTGTGGAAAGCAATGGAGAAGGGACAGCCTGAAGTGCATAGACCAGCAAGGAGGTGTTCAGCTGGTGTCCCACACAAGATGGTCCTTCATTCTTGACCACTGGGGCGCTAGGGGCATTTTGCACCGGACATTTCTTTCTTACAAGAGACTTCTCTGAAAGTGGCAGGACTTCCACCATCTTTGGTAGACATGGAATGCTAATAGCATCCCCCTTCCCCCATCATTGCAGAAAAAGCACCCCCACTCTTTTCCAAATGCCTCCTACCATTTCATTAGATTGGAAAACACTAGCCCCTAAACTAACAGGAAATAAAGAGGAGATGACAGAACGATGAGGCGACGCCGATAGAAAAACTGTTAGGGTTCTTTTAATAGCAAGGGGCAGATTGATATCCCTGGTGATGCTGGGGTTTCTAAAACTTGGTGATTGAGAGGACAGTGATGACATTATAGGGAGGGGCAATCCTAAAGAAATAGCTTCAGAAACAGGCAGAATAAAACACTGGGACGATGGGACACTCAAAACCCAGAGCTTTGCTTCTGAGTCCTGATCCTCTCGGACAGTTCTGCGTTAGACGTTTTATTTCCCAAGCTGCACAGAGGAGCAGGCACCGAGCCCAGTCATGAAGTGACTCCTGCCAAGTGTGGAACTCTGCCCTAGCCCTGCAGCGTTGACAAACTCTGTGATCTGGGCCAGTTCCTTTTTCCAGCCAACTCCGTGGAATTAATGGCTCTCAATGGCTCCGCCACAGTTGCCAAACTTTTGGTGAGCTATGATGTATTCAGTAAGAGAGAGTTTATTTCTGTCAAAGTCAAATGATGACATTTGAGATAGAGTTAATTCTGTGTATCTCGATTAACCTCTGAGCTCAAACGGTCATCAGGTTTGATGTGTACCTTTATTTTGGTTTAGTTTATTTGGATATAGTAATTTCTCATAGAATCCATTAATATGTATCAATTAATTATCACATATTAAATATCTTCAGGACAAAAGCATTAGAACGCATTTGAATTTAATAATTCTACAACTGCTTAGGGATTCAGGGAGTGGATGAAAAGATAAGAGGGTGGGAAAAGAAACTAATTTCTGGGTCATGCTAAGGCTACTTTTCAATGAAACATCTGAATTAACTTGTGGACGGAGAAGGGCTCATCCTTCCTTATAAACAGTCCTAACGTGGGGACTCCTTCCCCCGAGGGCTGTGATAGCTTCTTAAAAGGTCTACCCCCTGGACTGCAACTTGGCACCTTCCTCCATCTCAACATAAATGCTGTTTACCCCAGGCTCCAGCGACCTGCTCATTGTCAAATCCATCACGCCCACTGACGGCCCTCGTGTTCCTAGACATCCATGGTGCCATTTCTCTTGGTTTACATCTCAAATATTAAACTAGTCTTCCCCATGAGAGCTCTCTTTCAATCAGCTTCTTAAAATGCCTATGTTTTATAAAGTCCCATTCCGGGCCCACTCTTCTTGGCATCCTGTAGGTTAATGGGTGATCTTCCCTCACAAGGCTCTAACTTCTACCTGCTGGTCTTGGCTACCAAATCTTGTCTCCAGATGTCATCTCTCTCAAGAACCTCAGACCTAAACACACAGACATCTTCTGGTTATCATCTGGATATCCCAGAGGTACCACCAATTTAACTCCATCTATAACCAAAGCCGTCATCCTCCCTTTCCTTGCCTCTGTTGAGATCTACTCCTCCTCCATAATGTGCGGTACCTTGGTTTATAGGAGTGCCACTGGACAGACACCCAGGATTCCGACTGAATAGTCATGGCGGACTCCCCTTTCTCCTCTCTCCTTTCACGCCCCGCATCAATTACTCACAAAGCCCTACTGATGTGAAGTTCTAAGCAGGGGTGTCCCACCTGCGGCCCGTGGGCCACATGCAGCCCAGGATGGCTGTGAATGTGGCCCAACACACAATTATAAATTTACTTAAAACCTTATGAGATAGTTTTGTGATTACTTGTTGCAATATATTTCATGTGTGGCCCCAAGACAACTCTTCTTCTTCCAGTGTGGCCCAGAGATGCCAAAAGTTTGGACACCCCTGTACCGAAAGGTATTCCAAGCTTATCTGCCCCTTGTCATCTGAGCATTCTTGTCAGAGTTCTCACGCCTCAGCTAGGCCCCTGCAGTAACCTCCAAGCAGGTCAAATCCCTCGTCCTCACTGCTTCAGAACAAGCTCCCTCAGCCACACAGAGGGCCACGTCTTTCAGTGGCAGAGGTTGCGAGATATTCGCGCCCACAAGCTCTCTTCCCTTCTTCCTGGGCACAGAATGAGGTCGCATTTCTCAGCTGCCTTGCAGTTGGAATGCGCCGTGCGACTGAGTTCTCGACAATGGAGTGTGAGCACAGTATTTCATGCCCCTTCCAGGCCTGGCCCATAAAACACCCTGACAGGAACACCTCTCTGCTCTTTTCCCTTTCTGAGACCAGAATGGTGACCCCCGGGTAAATCTCATGGTAGGAGGGGAGGATGGTGGCAGAGCCAACATCAGCCTGGATTCCAGAGTGACTGCACAGATCAGGGCCTCATTCTCTACAGCCACCGTCACAGACCCGGAACTCCCTTGTGTTATTACATGAGTGAGAAGTCAGCTTCTGTTGTAGTGAACCACAACGTGCAGGCTCTGTTTGTTACAACAGCCCAGCCTCGTGTGTGTGTGGTTTCTAATTATATATCCATGCCACACGCGTGCCATACTTCGATTATTCTGACATCTACCCAGTACCTAGGCCTTTCACCACCTACTCTTTCGCATTCTGTTTGGTCAGGCTGTGCTCTTCTCAAGGCCCACCGTGTCTTTAATTGTAGGTGCTTTCTGAGACTACATCTCCATGACCTAATTAACAAAATCATACAAAGTAACCAGTAGCCTCGGTTTCCATAATATGTTCTCTCTGTCTTTGAGTCTGCCAGGGCCACGGCCTGCCCAGCCCAGGCTGCTTTGACGGATGCAAGACAAGACCGTTTATCTGTGTCCCTTAGGGATGCCCCACGTGATCGGGAGGAAAGGCACCCTTGAGGGTCCCGCTTTCAAGTATACCCTTTCAAGGACGTTGCTCACAAAACGGAAACAGATCAATTTTATTTCTAGGCTGAACCCACTGTGGTGACAGTATAGGGACCATTTGGCCCCATGAGCTTAAAAGTAACCACGGAGATCTCAACGATATTTTAAAACACTTTCTTGTGAACTTTGTGATTTTGTCATCTACCTACCCAGGGTCACCTCTCAACCAGCACTGGTTTTGAGCCATCCAAGCAAAGAAGAAGCTAATACAACAGAAGGCAGGGAGAGAGGTGACGTTTCCTCACTTGCAAAGCAATGGGTCAGAGACTATGAAGTCTGCCGGCTTGGGGTGGAGTCCCTGCTCCATCACTCAGGACGGGGTGTGACCCTGGCTAGCTCTCAGCTCCTCTCAGCTTCATCTTCCTCAGATCTAAAGCGGGGAAAACATTACCAATCTTCTCGGGCAGTGGTGAGGATTAAATGAGAGAATTCATGTTAACTAGCATAAAATCGTGCGATTAAAGCATGGCACACGCTTTATAAATGCTCACTGTCTACATCCTCCTCATTGTAAAGGGCCCATTCAAACTTCCCCAATGGAAAAAAAATATGACTAAAATGTCAGGAATCATAAGACCATTCCTCTAAACATGAACATCTTTTTTTTCCTCCTGAACGTATACTCTTTACTCACAAATGGATATAGTATGATACTGTTATATTGACAGGAGATGTGATAATTTACTTTTAAAAAATCACACATGAATCAATGTGAAAACAGAGTTCAAATGCAAACAAAAATTTTTGAGAGTTTGAATTTATCTACTTATTGCCAATATAGTTAATTCTATGACTAAAGATGGTGATTAATTCATGTAAAAAATTTTATATAGCTAATTGTCAGTTGGTGCTAAAATCCACTAGAGACAGCAGATTAGAGTGGGAAGAATTAGAAGGTTCATCATCCAAATGACAGGTGTCCTTAGACAAGTCACTGAACCATTGGAAATCTTAGTTTCTCTATTTATAAACTGATATAGAGCAAACCCTACCCATTCCTCAGGGCTCTCAAACGCAGGGAATAAGAGATTGCAAATAAAAGGGATTTGGAAATTAACATGCTTTATAAATTAAATTTGTTTTTTAATATTAGCTGCTATTGCGTCACTTCCCTTTAACTACATACATGAGCCATGAAATGTCATAAAAATGCTGAACGATTTGAACATGTGATTATCTTGCCACAGAGTTCTCTTCTGAGTTGTCAAATAATTTTTCACAAGTACATATACTGTACATTTGAAATTCAAATGGGTGAGAAATGATTTTGATTTCATTCTAGAAATGGAAAAACAAAGGTCTAGCCAAATTCCTAAAGCCTGAAAACAGAGGCCAACCTTTTTTCATCGTGTATTTTCTTTTCCTTCCATACCCTAGCTTTTTAAAAAGCCAAAATGATTTTTTTGCATATAAAGCAAACATACCCCCAAAGAAGAAATCATTAATACAGTGAGCTATTTAGCATTCGTTTAAAGAACGTGGCGTCAGGTTTCTGTTCTGTTATTACTTGACAGGCTTAAACCGGGGTCTCAAACCTTAGCTTCCTGAATGAAACGTGCCCTTTCAGTTGGCCTTCATCACAGGATCAGCACGGTTTATAGCTGGAAGAAATGCCAGAGACGACCTACACTGGCTCATTGTTCTACAGATAAAAAGCAGGCCCAGTGAGATTAGCTGAACTCTCCACTGTCACACAGCTGGCTGACCCGGACCTCACTACATCTGTTCTCTTCCCTGGAGAATTTTTTTTGTCTTCCCATGTTTGGAGTTAGGGAGGCAAAGAGGGAGGTAAGCGCATAAATCTGCTTGCTTCACGATGATTCCGCATTAGGCGATGTTTCCTACAAACCCATTTTGAAACTAGCACAAGAATGCAATACCCCTCACTGTGTTCCAGAAACAGCCGTGGGGCAGGCCAGGGGACTCCTACCTCACTCCAGTTTCCAACGATCCAGTGCGCGGGGCTGCGGCCTCTGGAGAGCTGCTTGTAGTCGGAGACATTCAGCAAAAAACCCTCCGCAATCAGGCTGGTTGCATCTTCCTCGGTCAGGACTGGTCCAGAACTCCGTGTCAGGTTCATGTTGCTGGGAAGTGCTGGGGAGCTGTGGTGTACTGGCTTTTCTGAGGGTGCTGGCTGGTGGCCTCCCCCCAGAGGGAGAGGCGCGTGCGCTGGCTTCCCAGTGACCATCCCCTCAGCTCTGGGTGTGCCATTTTTGAATGTAGTGGGCCCTTGGCTGGGTAACAGTCCTTCTGTCACTGTGCTGACAGGTGGCCACAAGGAGGCCTCCCAAAGATAAGGTGTTGGCAGAGGTCCAAGTGGCATTCCTGTACTTCTTGCCCCGGAAGCAGCATCTCCTGGTGCTATGGTCTTGGTCCATATTACGGAGTTGTTTCCCTCTGTGTTCTCAGATTGTTCCTTGTCTTCCCCTGAGCCACTAGGAACCTCTGTATCTGGCTCTTTGCTCAGGGTGTTGTAAAACGGAGTCACCTGCCAAGTCACGGGGTTGCTGGAAGATGACACATCCGAACCACTCACGGTTGTGGCTGAAAGGTCTCCCTCTGAGGTAGGACCAGGGTCTGAATTGTAAACATTCCCTTCCTTTGGCTGGATAGTCAGAGACGAGGTGGTGAGGATGGGCTGGGAAGTAGTTGCAGTGGAAATGGCATGATGGGTGTCCAGCTCAGTCTGGGTGGAACCGTTCTGCCACTGTTTCCCACCCAGGTCTCCTTTGGAGGCTGGGGTAGGACCAGGGCTGTCGCTAGCCAGAGCACTCGTGGTCACAGGCTCAGGCGCTGTGGGCGTGGTCAGCATTGTGGGGCGGGATGTCATTGGTGGGATGGGCTTTAAGGGGTCATGCTCAGATGGCGGGGGCCTCTTCCCATCGAACACGGTGCCTTTACTGGGCTTCAGAATTCTCCGGCTGGATGGGCATTGCTGGAGGCCACACAGAGCTCGGCTGTTGGGTTTTCTTGTCACGTCACAGGGCTCATCATGGTTCTTGGCGCACGTGACGCTGCGAATCCGCACTCCGCCACCACAGGACACGGAACACTGGAAAGGAGAGGCAGCTGTTAGCCTGGGTGGGAGAGTGGCCTGGGTTCTCATGCTTACGGCAGGCCCAATAGAAACTGCACGGTGCAGCCAAAGCTTTTACATTTTACCCTTTACATTTCCTTTCTGTATTCCTTTCGTTTCCCATGGCAACATGTATCTCCTGGAGACCCGCTCGGGCTCAGAACCAAGAGCTCACACTCCACAAGCTGAAAATACAAACCATGACAGGACAGATGAAGTCTCCCTGGGCTTTGAGCTATGGATCGTGAATTCACAAAGAGTGTGAAGATTTAAATAGGTCACCTAACCATGGAAAGAGATAGTGACAATATATTTTCTAGGGTTATGATGCTATTAAATTAATGTAAAAGGTTTATACACTCTCTGAAGTCTATTAAGTGGGTGCTAATGAACCTTTCCCTACATATTTAGGACTCACATGGTCTCACCCAGGCCCCGGAAGCTCCATTTTCACTTGCCTGTGTCAGGCAGAATCACATTAAAAGCTGGACATACGCACACATGGATGTAGATCCAGGACCTTTCCTGAAATTGAAGGTGGGTAGTTCACCAGCAGTAGGAGGCACCCTTCACAGAGTGTTCGGTGTGCCCTGTAGCACGGCACTGGTCTATACAGGGGGCCATGGCAGGGACACCCCCTCAGTGTTCCCCCACATTCCATAGGGCAGGCCAAAGCACAGGCAGCTAGACCGCCTTTGGGGCATCCTAACAGGACAGTCCTTCATCAGGAGTCAGGGCACAGGTGACTTATATCATCAGTCTCAGCAGCTGCAAACCACACGTAGTTGCCATATAACATACACTTCTAGATGTTTTGAAAAATCCATGTTTTTACCAAGCTGATCCATTTTTAGCTTTCCCTTCCAATGACATTTTATCAACCAAAAAGGTGGCACTTGAACAGTTTGAGTCTTCCCTGGCTAGTTCACATTTGTCTCTTCTATCTCTGAGGCCCAAAGCAGATTTCTTGGGAGTGGGGACTGCGAAATGCTCAGCGCATTTCATGGGGCTTCAGGCCATTGTTCCGTGTGATACTCCGTGAGTACCTGTTCCCCAGCATACCTACCATTCCTCCCCACCTGCCGTCTCTACCCAGTAGATGCGGAACCTTTTAAATAATGAATGGATTCCATTCCTTAGCCTTGGGCTATATTGTGCCCAGTGGGACAGAGTTAACTCTCTACCAAGTATATTGGGCCTAAAAATGAAGTTGCTTTTTTCATTGTCACACCAGAATAGGCAGTGCCATTCTGTATCCAGCCCACACTTCTGCCCGTACATTTTCCCACTGTGTTTATCTCCACAGGAGCTGTCGAGCCCATCGGAGAGATAAATGCAGGACACGCTACACTTAGACTCATCTCAACGGGTAGTTTCAGAACTCTCAAAACCAATTTCTGCCATGATTATTGCCATGTCCTTACCTTAGTCTGAACTCTGTACCGGGCAGGCAGCTCATCAATCTGCTCGCCCTTGCTGGCCACCCCTCCTACGTTATGGCCTCTGGTGGAGCCTGCTGAGAATGAGGTCTGCTGCTAAATTAGCCCACGCCACCCACTCGAGGTGCACCATCGGGGAGGGGGCTCACAACTGGTGTGGAATTGTTGCGCTAAGACAGTTTATTCAAAAACATGCTTGGGGGTTATCAGAGAGCTTGGGCTAAAGGGCTTTGTAAAGGTATAGCTAATGCTTTGGGCATGAAATATTTCATGCATAGTCTCAGGAATTTCTAAATGAACGACTGGATCTCATCCTAAAACCAGCTTTGAAAGTGAGCCAAAATGCTTAGGTGCCTGTTATGGCTTTAATTGTGCCACTCCCCCATCCCACCCCCCAAAAAAACCCAGATATATCAGAGTCCTAACCCCTCCTCACTCTCTTCCCTTGTACCTTAGAATGTGCTCTTATTTGAGATGGGGTCTTTATAGAGGTAGCCCAGTGAGGTCACTAGGGTGGACCCTTATCCAATATAGCTGTTGTCCTTAATCAAAGAGGGAACCTGGACATGGAGACACACACACACAGGGACAATGTCATGTGAAGGCGGGAGCACAGACCAGGATGGTGCATCGGCAGCGAAGCAGCGCCAAAGACTGCTGGCAAACGGCCAGAAGTTTGAAAGGCAGGGAACGAACTCTCCCTTGCGGTCCTCAGAAGGACCCGGCTCTGACAACACCCTGGTCTGGACGTCTATCCTCCAGGGCGGTGAGACAGCACATTTCTGGTGTGTAACCCACCCAGTCTCTGGCACTTCGCTGTGGCAGCCCTAGGAAACGACTACAGTGCTCTAGATAATTTAATAAAAAATCAGGCGTGATGAAGGGAATCAAAATGTCCCCCAAGGAGTTTTTGTGTGAGTAGTGGTTTCAAAGGAGAGTGCCCATGTGTGTTCCGCAGGAAACCTGGCAAAGTACAGGCAGCTGACAGCTGGGAGGAGCTGAGAGGCTGGCACTTACAGACGCCCTGTGCCAGAATAGCGGGGGCGGAGGCTAAAACACCAGGCGTCCTGACCCACAGGACACCTTGGACTTTAACCGAAATGGGGACCACCAAGGTAAGCGACTCGGAAACGTCTGCTCGCTGGCCAGGCTCCGTCTCCCTTCAGTTGGCAGGGACTCCTGTGGGACTTCTCACAAGTCCTAACTGGTTCCCCTTTCGCAGGAGACATGTCCCTCATGCCTGCTGCAGCATCTTCTGTCTGGAGAGCCAGGGAGCTTGTTCGTGAAAATCAGCATTTAGTCTTTCTGGTCACCTGTGCACTCCAACCCCCCAAGTGAACAGCTCTGCACTTCACAGCTCCTCGGTAACTCGGCTAATAGATGTTTTGTTCCTCTGTTTGCCTGTGTGTTTTTTGTCAGGCACAGAAAGGGCTGATCAAAGATCTTCACAGACCCTGGGCTCGTTAGCTTGGGGAGATTGTACCCCCCACCCCAGCAAATAGATTAAAAAGCATGTCCAGTTTCAAGGGAAATACAATCCTTTTCTGTAAAAAAACCACTTGAAAGGGCTTTCATTCTTTTGCTTTTGAAAATATTTGGTGAGGGTAACTCAATTAATGTATGAGTGGCTTTGATTTCTTAGTAATCATTAGGCATAGTCTCGAGTTGCAGCAAAGTGAAAAAAGCTGATCTACAAATTGTTTCCAAACATAACACATTTTTTATGAATACTAAGTGCTATCATACGGTGACATTTTGCAGATGTTTGGGATGCAGTATGGCAGAGAGTTCGGAGTCAAAGCTCTGCTGCTTGCCCTCAAAGCCTGGTGCTATCCTTGGAGGCTGTGTGGGCATGGAAAAGTTTCTACCCATCTCTATGCTTGAGTTTCTTCCCCTGCAAAATGGGGCTTAATACGCCATTGTGAGATGCTGTAGTAGTAATTATAAAGGTGTTTAATGCACATACTAAATGCCCCATATGTATTTGCTATTATTGTGTAATTAAATATTGAATTCTAATTTGGCAGAATCCTCCTGTTTTCATGGATGCAACGTATTAGCCTTTTTCCCATGTCTCTAACATTTGTGCAGGCCCTTGAAATGTCTGCGGGCCCCAAGCCCCGGGCTTACAGAGCTCCGTGCATAAAATGGCCTTGAGTTTGGCTACTGGCCTTTAGCCCCAAATGCAGGGGCCACAGATCCGTTCTGTCAGGGTTTTCGGGTGCCGCTGACAGGACAGGCTTGTAGAATCAGAGCAGCATGGAAAATAGACCTTCGTCTTCTTGCCTCATCATAAGATCACCAGTTAGTGAACAGTTACTATTGGCCAGTCCCTATATGAAGGGCTACAGGGGTTAACTTCCAGCTTTAAATTAACCCTGATTTCTAAATGAGAAAAGGCTGAAAGAGGTTTAACACTACCTCAAGGACATACAGCCAGGGCTCGCCAGGGCTCGCCAGGGCTCAGAAATCTAGAATAATTGCTATCCCACTAAAGCTAGCTGCCTCCCTGCCAGGAGAAGAAGGGAAATTAATGAACTAACAGCCACCTCAAAAACTGTTTTAAAAGTTAAATGAGACAAACGCTATAGTGTACAGAGCACTGAGCAAACAATGGATGACATTATTGTTACTCCCATCTATTCCCTTTACCATCGTAAAATTGTACGTATAGAGCTTACTGTGTGTCGGGTGCTATTCCGGTAAGAAGTTCAGGAATATTAACTCATTTGATCCTCATAACTTCCCTTAAATCTAAGTACTACTATGATCTGCATTTTTGGATGGAGAAAACAAGCCACAGAAAAGGAGAAGTAACTACAAAGAGATTAAATTCACCTATCCAATATGTGGCAGAGCAGGACTTGAACCCAGGAACTCGTGTTCCAGAGACCACACCCTTCACCACCAGACTGGCTGCCTCTCGCAAGGCTTGTCCCTGAAGTGGCATACCTAGTAAAAATGGGAGCCACAGAAACTTTCATACTTTGTCTTTGTTTACAACATAGAGTCCCCCTTCTTCATCTTCCGAGCCCAGAAAGGAGGTTGAGCAAAACCAGCAGAAGACTCTTGTTGAAACTTGAGATGGGGGGTAGGTGCCTGAGCTGAGAGGGGGTGGGGGTGGCCACCCGGGCCAGAAAGCCCTCCCTGGGAGCAGCCTCCAGCTCCCACTAGGACCTCCCTCTGACCGCTGGCACAGCTCGGCCCGCGCCTCTCTCACTGAGCGGGCTGGCCGACCTGCCTTGCCAGGGAAGGGCAGCTCGGGGAGTTGCCTTTTCTCCTTTTCCCCACCTTGGTCCGCTCAGGAGAGGCCATGGCAGCCTCGCAGTTCTTGGGTCTTTTGGCCTCGTTATGTGACAGCTCCAGACTCACCCAGGGTGACCCAAACAGCCCAGTGCAGACCAAACGATCAGGTATTGCTGGAACACTACCCTGCATGAATTAAGGTCAATCCCAGGACAAACTCCAGACCATAAATACTATGTCTATACCAAGAATCACTATATCATCTCTCTTAAAAAAGTATCTGAGCATAGTTAGAATGTCAAAGACATGTCACTGTATTCCAGCAAATAGAATATTTGAGAAACTGAGGGCTAATGTGTGCAGACATTAGTAAGGCCATTCAAGGAGTATTTTGATGCTGATTTAACTACAGGCACAGGCGCTGACAACACCTGCTGAATGAAGGCGGCGGCTCAGCCCCTTCCAGCTCAGGTCCATCGGGTGGAAGCTGGAAACTGGGCTCCCTGTCTGCTATCAATACGCCATGCGAGGGCCTGTATTTCCGACAACAGACACAAGTACTTGTCGCATCATGCCAACATTTTGGTTCTTTGTCCCCAATTAACGCACATCATTTTGCTCCCCATAAATATGAACACAATAAAAAGAACTCCTCAGCCGAATAAGTAATTACAGTTCTTTTAAAAAGCATGATGCCCCTGGCAATGACTAACTAGTACATGACAAAAATTATTTACTGCTTCAGATACAGACAAAACATTTTTGGTAAACAAATTTAATGGACTAGTCACAATACCCCATTCAGCCTTATTTCAACAACACTGTAATTTACAATAATCTATCTAGGCTGGCAGTGGGCTAATAGGCCACCAGAAGCTATCATTGTGCCCTCCCAGGAACAGCGAGGAGAATGTTCTGGACTAGTGCTGATACGTGCACATATATCAGTGCACTTATCAGGAGTATACCTGTATTAGTTTGTGTATGTTTTCTTTGCATGTAAACTTTGGTCTTTCTTTTTTTGGTCCTATCTCTCCTTTGATATAATGGAGATAGGACCTCTTACAATACAGGGATCGCATGTGCCATTTAAAAAAAAAATTCACCTACATGACCAAGAGTGCATTCTGTACAGGATTAGAAGCTAAATAAACCTAAACTGTGACTATAAGCTAGTGAAATAGAGTTTTCGAAATAAGGTTATCAAAGTGGCTGTGTTCAGATGAGTGTTTTCTGTTTTCAAATGGTTATCTCCGGAGATGGACCCTTTGCTTATGCAAATTTTCAAATTCCTTTTTAGATAATACTTTCAGAGGACCTTTATAAGCAGTGAAAAGTAATCTTGTTTACTTATAATCAGAAATCACTTTTTTAATCCTTACCCAAGGACATACTTATTGATTTTTAGAGAGAGGGTGAGGGAGGAAGAAAGGGAGAGAAACAACTATGTGAGAGAGAAATATTGACCTGTTGCCTTTCGTATGTACCTTGACCGAGGACTGAACCTGCAACCTGGGCATGTGTTCTGGCTGGGGATTGAACCCACGACCTTTCAGTTTATAGGACTATGCTCCAACCAACTGAGCCACACTGGCCAGGGCAATCAAATAAATGAAAAGGTTTTATCCAAATTGGTCACATTACTCCCTTACCTATCAGACTTAGTTCTAACTGATTTTGTGTGGCATTCTCCTGAATCAGATGTTTTCCATTTCTCTGAAGGTGAGTTCTAAGGGGGGTGCCCCAGATATTCTGGTCAATGGTAACGTTATTATGGAAACCATGTGGCTTCCCAAGGAAGCTCACAGGAAGTTAGCATCCATGCATAAATTTTGCCCCATTAGCTTTTAAAAAACCATTCGTTTCCTAGTCGTTCTTTAGCTTACTGAACGAAACATGCATAAGAAAGCAGAGCGGGGCCCCCAGGGACTCCAGGACCCGTGGAGATAAAATGGGTCCACTTCCGCTAGAGACTCTGGGAGCACAAGTCTTGATGGTACCAGGTTCCATGGCGACCCGAAGAAAATGGAAGCCTGGGATTTTTCTTGACCTAGCTCACTAATTTCTAGGTGCACTCAGAGAGTTAGGGCAGATTAATTTTGAGCAAAACCTATTAGAATTTATGTGGCTAATAACAGCAACCATCCTAAACCTTGGTCACGTCTGGCCTTGACATGTGTTGAAAGGATGGAGCTTTGAGAGATATCTTCAAGTGTCAAGTGTACTGCCTATCGTTCCACCATGACAGCAGCCCCCCTCTGGTTTTACTTTACTATGCAGCTCCAGTGAAACACAACTACTAGTAGAGGTTGAACACACTGGCTCTTGGGGTGGGTGGGGAGCTCCGATCTGCTACCAATGGTCTAACAGCAGGCCAAGAAACATCCTGACGATTTTCTCAATTAGCTGCTGTGAGCCTGTGCAAGCAGGGTCCGCTCATCCCTGGCAGGTATCTGACTACCAGACGAGTGCGAGGAAGATCCCGAGAGAACGGAAAACAAGCCAGATGGAATAGTGGGCAGTGGAAAATGCAGGAAACAGGCCAGAGGGGCTAGATGTTGGCCACCGTGCCATTTTCTCTAGGGTCACTTTGGATCGGTTAAGGATGAGGAACAGGAGGGGCTGATGAAGCATAACTAATACCAGTTTCCCTTCTTAATCCCTGAGCTCACCTCACTCCAGTTGCCTACTGTCCAGTCCGAAGGACACAAGATGTCTCTGTTGCAGGAAATGAGGGTCTTGGGCTTCAGCAGATGCTGGCAGTCTTTAGCCGGCAGTGCCTGCTCATCAGAGCCCATGGTCCGGATGCAGAGCACTGTTCGCCTCTTCTCTCCGTGGGGCCCGCAGGTCGCCGAACAGGCTTCCCACTCCCCTGCCCACCACCTGCAGAAACACGTGGTCATGTGAGAGAAGATCACCAAAAGCACCTGATACATACGTGTGTGTGCGTGTGTATTTTTTCTCAATTCAACCACTGAAACCAGGCACAAAAGTGCAGATCACGGAGCCAGGATGGAAACTGAAGCTCAGAGAGAAGTCAATAGAGAGAAGAGACTCAACTGACCTCTTTCTGGAGTCAGATACACTTTAGTTGCAAAGAATTTATTTGTCGACAGGCTACTCCATCCTGGAAGCCACTGACCACATAATACCTATGTCTTATATTAAGATTATCAGAATGTCTTATTACTTTTAGACTATCAGAATCTTTAAAAAGATCCCTCTTAAAGGCTCATTTGGGAAAGGACATCGAATGTCCAAATTTGATGTACAAAAATTAGTGCTGAAGGACAATATCCATAAATAAATGAGATTCACCCTGGCCTATGAAATCACTTGGGAGGGAGAATGACTGCAGGATGGGTATGGACTTTCCAGGTTTTATACTATGAAAGTTTGGCCACAGAGGAAAGTTTTGCAACTTTCATATCCTGCATGGATATGGATCCATAAATCCATATGAATTTAAAATTCATATCCCAAGGAAGTACTCAACTAAGCTTGCAAAAACAAATGATATCAACTAAGTAATCGACATTTATTTATGCATTTATTCTTAAAAAAAGCAAATTCACTTCTTTCCTTTAATTCCTTTGTGAATTTGCATGCATAACGTAGCTTGAGTGTCAGATC
The DNA here is from genome assembly GCA_004026545.1 of Mormoops blainvillei. Classification (NCBI taxonomy): domain Eukaryota; kingdom Metazoa; phylum Chordata; class Mammalia; order Chiroptera; family Mormoopidae; genus Mormoops; species Mormoops blainvillei. The sequence continues at coordinate 10,091 of PVJD01001697.1, read as the reverse complement.
TTCCTGCTTGTTTATATCATTTTCATTGTGTTTTAAGGTGTGAGAAATACTTCCAATTTGAGGTTCTAGTTTTAACACAAGAACCTGTTCATCTTGAGATCCCAGGTAGCAGCATGATGTGCTACCACCAGCACAGACTTCTCAGTAGACAGACCCGGGTTCAAATCCAGACTCTACTGCTATGGTTAAATGGCCAGGAAATTTTTCGTGAAGGCTTTAGTGTCCTCATCTATACAATGGTATAAAAATATCTACCAGAGTTGCTAACAAGAATAAACAGAAAGGATCAAAGAAGAGTGGGTTCTCAATATGTTGCCAAGTCCTTTGAGCAAATATGCTCCAAAGGACATGCAAACATATCACACCAAACCTGCATATGGATGTTTATAGCAACTTCATTCATAACTGCCAAAGCGTGGAATCAATCAAGATGTCCTTCAGTAGGTGCACTGATAAACTGTGGTCTATCCGGACAATGAAATATTATTCAACACTAAAAAAATGAGCTCTTGAGCCATGAAAAGACATGAAGGAACCTGAAGTGCATATTACTAAGTGAAAGAAGCTAATCTGAAAATGCTATACACTATGTGATTCCAATATATGATATTCTGGAAAAGGCAAAACTGTAGAGACAGTAAAAAGATCAGCAGTTGCCAGGGGTAGGAACAGGGGTGGAGTAGAGATGAAGAGAAAGCAGAGAGAAGTGTCGGGGCAGTGAAAATACTCTGTATGGTATTGTAATGATGAATATGTCGTTCATTATGCATTTGTCCAAACACACAGAATGTGCACCACCCAAGAGGTAAGCTATGGACTTTGGGTGATTATAATGTGTCAATGTAGACTCATTAATAAACAAGGAAGGAAGGAAGGAAGGAAGAAAAGGAGGGAGCGAAGGGGGGGAGGGAGGGAAAGGTTGGTTGCTTCTTAAAAATTATGACTTTCCTCTCCACCCCTTCACCATAGGACATGATGGCCAATTTCTCTGAAACCTTATCTCCTCATATACCACCGGGAAAAGTATCCACCCTCTACCCAGACTATTTCATAAATATTTGGAGATGCTATAATGTAATCATAAGTACTTTTCTAAAAAATAAGGACTTTTCTAAATTAACCTTATGTCAGAGTATTTCAAGGACTTCTATTTCATTCATCGTATCCTACTTCAGAAGAAACTGTACCTGTTACATGCCATGTTTAGTTAACATTTTCCAAAGTCAAAATCTTCTGACCAAGTGATTGATTTCAACATAAATGAATGGCATCAGAGAAGCACGAAAGGTGACTTTGCTAGTTGTCACTTTTGACAAAAGTTCTAGTCCAGGTGCATTAAATGAGCAAATTTGGATTCAGAGAAAGGGATACTTACACAACATGAGGGAAAAATAAATTTAAAAAATCAAATTCCAGTAAAATTACCTAGCTGAAGTCGAGTCATCTCCTAAAGGCAGAGATCAAACATAAATGAGCTTACGTACGTACGTACGTGTGTGCGTATGTGGAAGTGCAGGTACCACCTTGAGTGTAAAAACGAAAGTAAGGACAAACATTTTACTTTCAAGGCTACAAAACCACTATTGGGCTCATTAATTGCTCTCTCTGAAGACTGTGTCTTGAGGTCAGAACTGGTTCGATTCAAGCTCGACCTGCTAATCTTGCTGACCTTTAATGACTGACTGCATTCTGGGCCCAGGCATTAATGATGTGCAGAAACAGCCTCAAAGGAACTCAGAACTTTGGGAAGAGGTACAAACCAGAGAGAGGGAAAAGTAGCTTACATAGTAAAAAATGCTACCAGATGACAGAGATTTAAAAAGAACTGTCATGCTCCTTATGCTTCGCTCTTCTTCCTGAAGCGCACTTTCCAAATTGGTTGGAGGAAATCATCTTCAACACACGGGCAGAAGCTAGGGGACAGGGTGGGCTGCTTTCCTCCCTTAAAGTGCAATGATGTAAAATGGTAGAAACATCAAAATGACCATTAGCTCACCAAGAAGCCTGGGCACTGGATGTCACATTTGTGCCGGGTGGGAGGCACAGAGGCTGTCAGGTAGCCCACCCCCTCCTGTGTGTGGCCGTCAGCACTTCCATTCTAACTGCCAGGCTTCACAGCCAATTGTGGGGGAGGAAGCTGTGTAGTTGGTGCATTTCAAAATTTTGCTCTGAATCAGCAAGCTGCATCCATGAATTCGGCTGGAGCAGCATTCCGGGGGTGGAGCGGGGTGGGGGATGTATCACTGACTTTGTTCTAATTATGCTGCTCTTAGAACTGAGAAATCGAGAGAAGTGCGGTAACCACAAAACCCCAAGGAGGGCAGGGACCGTATGGACAGTGACCCGGAGGCAGGGCATTGGGCAAGGCATCCAGACTCACACTTGCCTGCTCTAGCCCTGGCGATTGCAGCTTCGTCTTGCTGACATATGTGTATAACCTTTCTGGCCGTTAGCTTCTTTAGGAAGTGACATATTTGTGCTAGTCAAACAAAACAAAACAAAACAAAACAAAACAAAACAAAACAAAACCACCTTTGCCACATGCCTTGAGAAAGCCCTAATTGCATGGTTTTCCAAGCTGTGGCGCTTCTGGGACGTGGTGGAGGTATCTTCTCTGTACTTGCCTTGCTTTTACGTCATGTTCGCCCAAGCTGCCTATCTTAGTTTCCATAACGAATGACCACAAACTGGGTGGTTCAAAGCAACAGAAATCTAGTCTCTCATAGTTCTGGAGGCCAGACCTCCAAAATGAGTATTACAGGCAGGGCGGCACTCTCTCCTGACGTTCTGGGGAAGAGCTGTTCTTGGCCTCTTTCAGTCTGGGGTGGCTGCCTGCATCCCTTGGCTTGTGGTGCCTCACACCTATCTTTAAGGCTGGTGTCTTAGGGTCTTCAAATCTTTCTCTGCTCCATCTTTGTATTGCTTCCTCATGTCTGTGTTTGTGTGGGTACAAATTTTCCCTCTGCCTGTCTCTCATAAGAACACTTGTAATGACATTTAGGGCCCAAGTGGACAATCCAGGATAATCTCCCCATTTCAAGATCCTTAATCACATCTGCAAAGACTCTTTTTCCAAATAAGGTGACATTTGCAGGCTCCAGGGAACAGGATGTGGCTATGTTTGAACTAGTTTTCAGCCACCACATGACCACATTGAGGGCCAATTTCAAGTCCAGAGAGCTCAGACTGTATCACTTAAGATTATCAAGGTTCCTCCTCTGCGTCTACAGGGGTTCAGCCTCACCTCATTTTCTGCCCTTTGGACTCTGTACTCTTGCCCCAACATCCATCTCCTTCTAGCTCTGCTTGTATCTTATCAGAGGGTTATCTCCAACCAGAAAGCTCTGGTAACAGGGGTGCAGAGGTAGGTAGAGATAACCACCCTTATGGAAAGAGAGTTCTGGAAACAGTGAAGCCAAGTTTTTAAGCTACAGGTGAGTAAGAAACTGTCAGCTACAGATTGATGTCTGTTACAAAATACAGAGCTGATACCAAATGTACAATCTTTGACCACATGGCTGTTGTGTACACAGCCAATGTCTCTAGTTCGGCCTTGGCCTCAGCAAGTCAGTGTCTGCATCAACATTTGCTGGCTCCCACCACACCTGGCACAGCGCTTACTTTGTTTCAGGCCAGTGCAGATAAGAGGCGTGGTACAAGCCTCTGCCCTGGGGGTCTGCTGCCTGTAGATCTGCAGCAGGCTTATAGCTACATGGCTTTGGATTCAACCTCTACCATCGACGGGCTGCATGATACTAAGTGAGGCAATGAACATTTCTTCCTCTGTAAAACGGGCAGAGTAATACTTATTTTTCCAAGTAGCTGAGAACGATAAAAAGAATATTCCAGGCATCTCTATAACATGGCCAAGAGTGAAGTACATGCTTAAAAAAACCCTCCTGTTTACTTCTGTCCTACTTTCACAATACGGCTGTTTCAACAAACGGATGGATTTTCCACACTAAGCAATTCTGACACTCACCGTTTGGAGGTCAGGGCTCAGTCCTGCGAGACTGCTGACCCCCTGCCCTTCGGACACCTATTGTAAGTGTATGTTCTCACCTGTGCTTCTGACCTCCTGGCTATAAACAGGGGGTTCCCGTGATCCCCTCCTCAGGGTTGATAATTTGCTAGAGTGGCCCACAGAACTCAGGAAAATATTTTATTTGCCAGATGACTAGAAGGAATGCCTGCTTGAGTGTGGTTGGTAGGGTAACGATATGGGTGTAATAATTTATAGTTTTAACTTGAACATTTCACCTAAAATGTCATATGCTGTGCTTGAGTATGACGTTGTTATGTTATAGAATTACATGCTTATGATTTTGTAACAAAAGATTTTGTCATTAAAAAGGGGCATTATTTGTGCCAGAGCCTTTATTATATGGCTATTAGCAGCATTGTAACTCTCATGGGAAATAAAGGATGCCTAACAAATATTTGCTGATCACATCAAGGCCGAGGCAGACTATGTCAAATGATAAGGATGAGAACCTGAACCCCAGGGATAACATTAGATGCAGGCAATAAACAGCTGTGGTTTTAAGAAGGTAGCCAATCCCCCAGAGGGAGGGGCTTCGAAAAGTGAGGCGAGAATCCCAGGCGTGTGCGCAGCAGGTGCTATCTAACGAATGCAGAAGGAGTCCGTTGGTCGAGGGTCACGAGCCTTGAGGGTGAAGCACAGGCAGTTGACCAGCAGAGCAGCAGGTTACCCATTACGTCTTCCCTGGCTGACTCTTCCCAGAGAAGGATCCACGGAAACCGCAAGAATGCCCACAGCCTAACGCTGGCCAAACCTCCGGGGCACCCAGTTGTTCCCAGCAAGGGAGCTCCAACGAGGTGGGGTGGTGGCAGCACCTCTGTCCTGCCTCTACAGAGGTGGCGCCAGCTCTGCCTCCCAACCCACATCTTCCCCAGAGGAACCCACGGAGCTGGGGAGAAAACGGGCTTCTGACTCGGAGGCCAGGATGCCCAGCCTTGGGGTCCTGCCTGTTCACACCTACAAGAGACTGACGTGGCTTATCTTCCCTGACTTGTCTGGACTTTTAGTTTTGTTTTGTTTTTTTACCTAGTTCTTTGTCATTTATCACATTCATCTAGCTCTTCTTTAGAATTTAGCCTGTCATTTGTTTGATTTGTTATGCCCACGAGTCACCTCCTATTAAACGAAATTCTTAAGTGTGTCTTCTTAGGGCGGCAAAGAATGCCTGATGGAATCTGCGACCTAAATACAAGCCCTGTTTAAGGTCACTAGAGAATGAAGATACTCCTCAGGACCCATCGATCCATCGATCCATCCCTCGCCCTCCCTCCCTCCCTCCGTCCCTCTTCCTCTCTCTCTCTCTTTTTTAAACATAAACACCTCATAATAACATCAAAGCTACCTTCTAGGATCCCAATATCTTCCACCAATATGATTAGCAGCAAGGGAATACCTCTGTTACAATGGTTCCAACCAAGGGTGGCTTTGTCCCCCAGGAGACACTTGGAGACATTTCGACGGTCACAACCTGGATCGGGGGGTGGGGCAGGGAGCTTCTAAGCTCCAAAGAGCTACAGACCAGGAATATCGTTAGGCATCCTACAATGCACAAGACAGACCCTACCCACGACAAAGAACTATCTGGCCCCAGGTATCCATGGTTGCCAAGGTTAAGAAAGCCTGGCTTGTAAGTCCACTCTCTCGACAGCCTTCGGGACAAACGGGCACTGGGCTCTGAAGTGTCGATGTGTTGTCTGGAGGCAGCTGTTGCACTGGTAACATAGGAAAGCCAGACCCAGCAACTGAAGAACTTCTGGGTGACACAAGGATGTGTCAGACCAGGTTGGTACGCGGCACTGTCTTCGACAATGCTTCGAGGCTGCGTCTTACCAAAGAATTAAACACAGAGCACACCAGCTTTGTCTCGTAGGAAATACTGCTCTCTGGGAGGAAAATGTCCTCACTCACTGCTTGCCAGAGGCTCCAACAGCATAGCCACTGACAGAGACCTGAAACCACGTTCCTGGTTTAGTCTAATGACAAAGGCCCAGGGCCCCCCTTTTACCACTGAGCAACGTCTACCATTAAATTAGACATCATTCCAGGAAGACAGAGCTCCAGTTGCTGTCACCACTTACCTGGGGGGACAGTCCTTTTCATGGCACTTCTTCTGTCTCCCATTGGGCTGTGTTTCTGGGTCACAGAACGTAGCTTTCACCATCCCATGGCCCTTCTTCATGCAATGGGCAGTCTGGCGGCGGATACCTGGAGGTCAGGCAGAAAGGGTCACACACATTGAATCCTGAGACCACATGTTCAGTGTCAGGCCCCTGGTCACGTCAAATGATCATGCTGATAGTTGATGGGGAAGCTGTCTGTGTTTGGTTCTTAAAGTAGGAATGAGAATTGGGGACCTCGTTATCCACACGCTGCAGCTGGCAATGGGTGGAAGGACTACAGATAATATAGGCAGACTAACATACAATCTAATATTCAGATTACAATATAGCTATGGAGATGAGACCAATATCCCCATGCCAAATAAAAAACACAGTGAGATTTAAATGAGGAAAGCATACCCCACCAGGTGTTAGCAACACAACTACCACCTTATTAATTTAGTAAAGGAATAGCGGAGAGAGGGACCTTTGTATTAGTTGGGACTCATAAACTCTGAAAGACAGGGATAAAATTCAAAGTAACATTGTGAAGTCTGAGAGGTTATGTTTTTCGAGTTGAGGGTTTTGATCGCAGGGACTGGTAACACCGCTGCCTTTGCAGACCAGGTTGGTAGCGTGAATGAGAAGCAGACAGGGAGTGGCAGGCAAAGCTCGCTCATCCGTAGGCTGGACTTGACTTTGGATATACAATAACAGCTAACTCATGCAGTGCTTGCCTTGTCGCGGGCACTGTTCTAAACCATGTGTGTGTGTCCCAGACAAATACAAACATACATAAAATGTATTACCTATTATCTATTACAATATACAACTAAAACCCCACAACAACCCAGTGAGGTCAACACTATCATTGTCACTATCTGACAGGTGAAGAAACTGAGTCCCAGTGAAGTCCCATAGGCTGGAGAAGGACAAGGACCACTGGCTTTGCTAACTAGGACATCATTAGCAAGAGAACTCAGAGGACTGGCCAGTATGTCATAGACTGAAAAGTAAAGGAACAGTGAGGAAGAGAATCATCCGTCATCCGTCCTGAGAGAGAGAACACTTCAGTGCTGAATGTGAAACACAGGGTGAGGAGTCTGAAGACTGAGACCCCCAGGGGACAGAGCAATCAGCTTGCAGAAGGCTGCCACCCTGAGCTCTCAGGACAGTAGGCCTGAGTGGGCTCATTGTATACAGAACTAAGGAACTGGAAAGGCCGTGAATATACCGCTAAGATGGTCAGCCCCTCCCTTTACTGGCAAAGGCATGGAGGGGCTTCCCCCCAGCCACACTGCCGACAGGACCTGGACTGCAGCCAGCCCTCCTGCACCCGGCACCTCACCCGGTCTCCCGTGGACCTGGCCCAGCCCAGTCGCCCAGGCTGGCATACATACTCCAAAGCCGGCGATGGAATCTCGCCCTTTAAAAACATCAGAGGGAGTCGCAGACAGTTAAGTAAATCCTTTAAAATGAATCAACAGCACATTATTGTTAAATCAAACAGTATTTTATTCTTTTTGAAAAGAGAGGTAACCTTTCGACCACGCAGGCTTTCTGAGCTGATAGATGATGTGTTAGTCTTCTTTTGTCATATAAATAAACACTATTGACAGCTGGAAGCAACATTATAAAGAGAACTTTCATGGCGCCACGTGTGAGTCACTGTTGGGAAAGGCACAGACTCCTGTAGAGGAGTCTTAGACAATGTGAGTGGACTAGAGACTGAGAAGGAAGGAAGCCAGCAAAGCTGACATGTGTCTGCCACCGTTGCATAGAAACAAGGAAAAGCTTAGAGACCTAGAAGTTTCAGCAAAACTTTGGGTAGTTTGGCAAATTCTTGATGTCAGAAAATCAAAGTAAACGATGAGGTGACTCTAATGGTTTGGAAACATTCCCAAAAGGCTTGTCTCTGTGCATGAATAACGAAGATAAGTGTGCTCGATGCTCCTGACTCCAGAAGTAGAAAAAGGGCACAAAACATTAAATAAAATCCCCTGTAGAATGTTAATGACATTGCATGGGTCAGTTCGTGGGACCAGCAGTGAAACGAACAGATGGACTAGTCAGGTGGAAACTGTCAAGTGTGTAACAGAAAATGAACAAGGATGTGTAGGAGTCTCTCAGTTGGCATTAATGGTCCTGGTGACCATTAATCTTCTTGTCTCCTAGCCCTTGAGCTCTCAAATGACAGATACAAAGCTCAGCCCAAATCCTCCCTGAGGGGCCCCGAACCTACAGCCTGACTTCTCCTATGTTACAGAAAGGCAGTATCTAGCCACGGGCTTCTTCCTCAATTCTGGCATGTGGGGGTTCATTTGGTAAAATGCAATCTATAATTCCATTCCTCAACAATTTCTGGCTAAATAAATATAACAAATGAGTAGAATCCAAGGGTCTTGGGTTCTAGTCTCTACTTTTCATTCTACATATCATTTTACTAACTGCAAGAAAATGAGAATGACATTCAGAAACTGTTTGAGGGCAGGAAGCTGATCCTTGGAAGTGTCTTCAACATTAAAAAATTTATAATCTATGACAGGACACTGAAGTTAAAGCTTAATTGTTGGAAACTTTAGATGAGAGGATTAGTAGTTAATATACTTGTATGGTTAACCTAGAATACAGTTGTTGTAATAGTTTTCAGAATGTCTCAAAATTATGCTAATTCATATTGCCTCAGTGAATGCATATATGGCAAGTCATAGTTTCAGTGATGGCTGTAACAATCATCTCTCTACCAGCAAGTTCTTTCCACAGTGTGACCATACCATCCCTCCATCAAGACATGGTGTCTAGCTACCCTGTCCTTGGCCCAATGGCAGGAGTGAGGCTGTGTGAGTTCAGAGGCTAGGTCATAAAAGGCCATGCAACTTCTGTCTGATTCCTGTGACTCACTGTTAGGACACTCCAGCTGCCAAGGTATAAGAAGCCGGCACCCTGGGAGAGGCCAGGTATATCCAGTTGACAGTCCCAGATGAGCCCAGCCTCTGAGTTATCAGCCCAGGTGCCCGTCACATAGATAAAAAAGCCTCCTGGTGATTCTAGCCCCCAAGCATGTGTCAGCCCCCAGCTATATGAGTCTTCCTACCACGGTGAAAACATCACATAGCAGAGATATGCCATGCCCACGGTGCCCTGTCTAAATTTCTGGCCTACAGAATCATGAGCATTATAAAATGATGGTTGTTTTATTGCACTAAATTTAGGTTGGTTTGGTAAATTGCAGTAGTAACTGGAACAGCACTCAACAAAGGCCAGCTGTCTTCCTTTCTTGAGTTGGGACCCAGAGCTGCAACCCAGTGTGGCTTGCTAGTAGTCTAACCACTATTGATGTTATTGATTTTTCATTGCCCCTTCTTCTGTGTTATATTTCTGCTCTTGGTCACTCCAGATCCACTCTGTACCTACTCTGAACCCTGGGAAGCTGATCCTATCGGCCACTGTGGCTTCTAGTAGGGTTAGGGAAATGAAGGCACTGTCTCTTCAGGGAAATGCTCCTTTCTCCTACTTCTTCGGGCCTAGAGGTGGTATAGCCTCATCTGACCCACCCTCGAATGTTAATGGGCAAGGGTAATGAACTACCTTTCTCAGTTTCCCTAGACTCACTCTACCCATACCTTTGAAAGTGGCCAAGGTATTCAGTTTGGGTGTGCCGTACTTTTCCTGAAGGAAACCCGGATTGATAATGTCTCCTTTGCAGTAAAAACATCTCAAACTATTAATCTTTAGTGACATACTCATTAGTTTACTCTGTAAACCAATTCAGCATTGCTGCACTGGACTAATCTAAGAAAAAGAGGATGATCAAAAATATGAACAGTAAAATGACAACAAACACAACTATCAGCAGCTGAACCTAAACAAACAAAAACAAAAACAAACTACGCAAACTGCTAGAGCAGGAACAGAATCACAGAAACGGAGATCACATGGAGAGTTATCAG